>PVLA01003218.1:0-35375 GCA_004027455.1 Hydrochoerus hydrochaeris | reverse complement strand
TGGGTGCTTTTGAAAACCAGGGGACAGGAAAACAAATGAAGACAGGAGTGAGGCAGGAGGAGCCGGAGGGACCCTGCGACTGCCTGGGTGTGGCAGTCAGCGCCGGCCGCCCCACAGTAGTAGACCCATGTGTGACCAGTTCCAAGCGCATCTTCCCCAAGCAGACGGCGCAGATACACCTGGAGGACCGACGCCCACGCCGCCGCGGGACAGACGGACGGGTTATTCCTGACGTAGGCTCCAGGGGGAACCCAGAGCCACCTCACCGTGCGGCCATCGCTGTGTCCCTGCTGCTCTGCTTGCTGTGCTCCACACAGGATCCCGAGAGGCCATCAGCAAACGCTTCCGGACCGTCTTAGCGGGGGCCAGGCGGGACTGTAAGCTCTCTGCTTGCATTTTCCTCTCCTAGCTTACAATGTCCACAGGAGGACGCCACCTTCTCCTCACTTCGCAGCTAAGGCCCAGGGGGTGCAGCAGCCCCGCCTGGCCCTGCTCAGCCTGCACGCAGCACTGCGCTGCTCTGCCCCATGTTTGGGGTCCACACAGGCGGGGGGCCTTGGCGCAAGGCCTGCCCTCGGAGCCTGCAGTCTAACCAGGATGAGAGGACAGACACACACCCAGATAACACCATCCTGGAGTTCCCGCCTCCCACACAGCCACAAAGCCCGGGCCACTCAACCCCTCCACGGCGACGCCTCCCCCGACCCCGTGGCCCGCGCTGTGCTCCTCAGGACCCGGGCACTGCTCGGGCCCCAGCCCTGTGGGGTGAGGATTCCTTCCCAAGCCGCTCCCCACAGTGACGCCCCCCACTGCGCTCCCCTGGAAAGCCAGGTGCAGTCAGCCGAGTCTCAGAAGCCCCAGTGGCCAGCACAAGTGATAAATAGGCCAAGTCAGTGGGCAAACGAATGCTTCCCAGGCGGCCCCGGCTCACACGTCCTGGGCAAGCACAATGAGACCTTTGAACATGAAATAAAGTAAGTCCGTTTAAAAGCAGGAGAAGGAGTAAGTGCTTCTGGACCCCACAGCTGAGAAAATTACACACAGGCCATAAATTTGGTTTGCCCTTGTCTAGCCGCAGAGCAGAGAGAGAGAGAGAGAGAGAGAGAGAGAAGTTAGGGTTTCCATTTTCTGACAGCAGGAAGCATGCTAACTAATTTACCTGCAGAAACAGAATTTCTTCCTGGAACTAAACGCGGGCCAGGATTTATGGTGTGGATCCTTGTATAAAGGACACTGAGTGACACGGTGAGTGATGTCTTTTACCTGCAGTTTTACGAAGACACCAAGATGTTTTTTAACCAGAAGATTCTCATGTCAGCCCTCCCGGAAAGCCGGAGGCCAGACATCAGGCAGAACTCACCGGACGCAGCCAAGATAAGACGCTGCAGGTCTGCTCTCCCATGGGTGCACCAAGCAGGACAAATAACCCTGGGAGAGTCCAGTCCAGGATGTGCGGCCACGGTCTTGGTCTCCCGCCTCTCTCTCTCTGCAGTGATTGGTCAGTGACTGGGTCTTGTTCCCTTTGAAAGCAAAGCTCTAACAAGCACTTGTGGTTAAAAGTTAAAAGACATCCCACAACCCACCAGGTGTAGAACATGTCAGGAGAGAGGGACAGGTCATCAGGCTTGGGAGTGGACCTCAAGGAGTGGCCCCTGCGGCTTGGGCCTTCACTTAGAGAAGAGAGTGTAGTAGCTGGGGAGTAGGTTTTGGGGGGTGATCTGTGTGGGATGGAAATGGTGTGGGGGGGGTAGACACATGTGGTGTGTGTCTATGGTATGTTTGTGCTGGTGTATGTGATATATGTCGGGGTGTGAGTGGGGGGGTGCGGAGGGGATGTGGAGGGGAGATGGAGGGAGGTCTGGAGTGGGGTGGGGGGGAGGATAGCTCTGGGGCGCTGGCGGGAGGCAGCTGGGGGAAAGGCTCACCCGATGGGCCAGGCCAGCTCTCCATGAGCCCAGGACCTGAGCTTCACCTCACAGGCAACTGAGGTGACAGAATGATTCCAGCACTGCCCGACTGACTGCCCAGGACATGGTTTGCAGCACCCCTGGCCAGCCTGCACTGGCACCGGTGCCCACCTCTCCTCTTCCCCTAGGCGCACACACTTCCAGCCGACCGTCCTCCTGGGCCAGACCTGGCGCTGCTGCGGAAGCCCACACAGACCACACCGCACACTGCATTCCCCGGCCTCTGGTCTGCTACTATGCTCCTATCAGGGAGGAAGGGGCTGTCACCACCCCTGAGGAGCCCACAGATGCCCCAGTCTGGGTGGCAGGTCGGAAACCAGCTCTGCATGTTCTGCACTGACCCCCGGACCCAGCCCCAGCCCAAATGCCACCAACCGCAGGGTCCGTTCCTGTGGATTGGCGGGGTGACCGATGAATGAGAAGGGGACAGCAGCACACATAGGACCGGCAGTTCCAAGGGCGCCCGGGGTCTCCCCAACACTGCCTCTGGGGCTCCAGTCCACACACCAGCCCTCCCACACCTGCTAACCACAGAGCAAAGACCTCAGAACTAAAACAGCCCCCAAACGGAGACTGGGGGGACCCAGCTGTGCACCCTGCCCATGAAATTGGGCAGTGACCTCAAAACTCTCCAGCAGGGGCCTTATTGAGGGCTGAAAGACTCCAGGGAGGGGGCCGCGGGGAGCTGGCCTGGGTCACCACTCTGCTCCTGACTGTCCCTCTGCAGAGCAATTTCATCCCAGACAGAGTCCTGCAGCGCCCTCTGGTGGCCGCTGCTGCTCTTCACAACTCTCCTCCCCTGGATGTAAAATGAGGTGCGATCACCTGGAGACAGGACTGCGCAGAGACAGCGGCGGCCAGACTGTCACCCACATCCTCTCCAGACCATAAGGACCTGCGCCAGATGGGCTCTGTGGGACCCAGGGGTCTGCAGGGCCCTGGAGACCACGATGGGGCGAGCTGGGCAGGACCCCCGGAGTTTCGCCCACCTGGTTCAAACCAGAACAGCTTCTACCGTCTCTGCCTCTCAGCTCGGGCCTGAAACCTCTCACCCCTCCCTCCCCGCTGACCTGGGGGGTTTAACCCAGCTTCCTTTCCCCAGGGCCACCTCAGCGCCCCCTGGGCCCCCCAGCACTGCGTGGACCTCTGAATGGTCAGCATTCAATCCCATGTCCCCACCTGCACACTACCCAGAGGACAGAAGTGTCCTCCAGCTGCGAGCCCAGCCAGTAGCCCCTCAAGGGCGCCCACTGACTGAACTTCTGAGCACTAGGAGATACACCTCTTCCTTACAGATGGGCAGGCAGCTCCAGGGCTCTGTGCCCAGGCTCCAACATCTGTAAAATGGGGTGGTTGGAGCCAGTGCTAGCCTGGCATTCCTGGGACGTAGCTGGCATACACAGATTGCTTGTTGAATGAGCAAACGACCGTCCAACCCTCCCCAACCCCCGAGTGCCACAGTCAGTGTCACCGCTGAGAAGGCAGACATCCTTAGGACACATAGGAAGCACACCCAGTCATGTGAGGAGACCGACCGGTGAGGACCTGAATGGATGAGGGGTGTCCCCTCGTCCTCTCAGACATGAATGACGGAAGTGTTGACTATGACAGAAAGTAGGGTCCTCATAGGAGTGAGATGCCATCTCTGGGCTCCAGAAGAGTTCAGGTAGCCGTCTCGGGCCTGTGACAGTGGCCACTTGAATCAGCTCGGGCCACAGCTGCTTGTGAATACGGCCTCAGGGACACAGCACTCAGCCAGACTCTCGGAGTAGAAGTGGAGGCCGAGGAATCTGCTTGGGTCCTTCCAGACTCCTGCAGGACAGGAGGCTGTGTCAGCCCTGACGCCGCCCGGAGCTGCGACGGTGCACAGGAAAAGAGCCCTCACGTCGTGTGGTAGTCGGGGCTCTTCCACGCAGCGGACCCCCAGTGATGCGGGCAGCGACAGCTCCCATCTGCCGTCTGCAAGCTGGGCCCGGGAAAGCCCGGGTGTCATCCCAGTGCAGACAGGAAGGCCTGAGAAGCAGGCAGCCCTTGCGGAAGTCCCCGTCTGAGAGCCGGAAACGGGCAGGAGGAAATGAGTGCGCCAGCAGCAAGGGCAGATCTGCCCTCCTGCACAGGTCTGTCCTGCTCAGACCCTCGAGGATCTGGTGATTCCCACCTGGGATGGGGGCAGGCGGGTCCTCCCTGTTCCGTCTACTAATTCACCTGCTGCTTCCTTCCGGAAACATCCTCAGGGAAATGTACAGAAATTGCATTTCTCCAGCTATCAGGGTATCTGAAGCCCCATCAGGCTGACACAGAAATTTATCCATCACACTTTTCGACCAGAAGAGCTCAGCCTGCACCGTGATTCCCACCTTCTGTAGTCCTATGTCCTTAGCTTGTAACCTTCTGGAAGCTTCTGTGGAGCTTGTCTGAGTTTCTAGTGAGATGATAATGTGACCTGCGACAGAGCCATAGACAGAGCAGGTCAAATCATCGTGAACTCTGGCTCCGGACCGAGTAAACCCAGGCGGTGGGCACAGCCCCTCCCCCACTGAGCAGACCGTGGCTCTGGGCAAAGACAGTGAGATCACCACAGTCTGAATCCCTCTAACCAGGACTGCACAGCACGGGCACCGCTGACAGATCTTCCCTGCAGAAACACCAGTCAGGCATGGCATGCCTGTAATCCCAGCACTGGGAGGCTGAGGCAGGAGGATTGCTTCGGGTTCAAGGCCAGCCTGAACTATATAGCAAGCTGCTCTCTCAAAGGAGGAAGAGAAAGAAAAGGAAAAAGGGGAAGAGGAGGAGTTGAGAGAAGAGGGAGGAGGAGGAAAAGGCAGAATGAAAGAAAGAAAGAAAGAAAGAAAGAAAGAAGATGGAAGAAGGGCCAGGAAAGGGCTGTCTGTCCCCAGGGACTGGGTCACATGGTCCTCTTATCACTGGCCAATCCCATCTTTCCATCCTGCAAATACACAGAAGTCACACGTGCTAATCTGCATGAATTCGGCATCTAACCACACATAGAGTAGACCAGATTCTAGCCTCTCATTGCATCTTCGAAGCTAGAATGCATTAAAAAATCCCCATTTGTGCCTGCAAATCTAGGCCCAGGGAAGCCCCTGGTGTTTCCTAGGAACCTGCTGCGCACGTGCCACACCCCCCAGCCCCCCTTGAGGAGCTCGTGGTGAGTGTGGGTGGGGCGATCAGCGGGGGAAAGCGGGCTTCCTCCTGTTCAGACAACACTGAGGCTGCTCTGTCTCTAAGTCGCCCGCATAGAACGGGGAGCGGTGCTTTGCAAATGTCGAGGTCCATTCCAGAAACCCTGAGAGGCTGCTGCAGAAGCCAGGCGTCTGCAGAGCCCCGCCGCGGGGGAGCCCTGAGGGCAGAGCTGCAGGAGCCCGGAGGAAGAGGAAAGGAACCGGGACGGGAACTGTGTACCCGGAGCCTCTGAACACCTACCGGGGGCGAGCCGGTGCTGTCCGGTACAGACAGAGACACACGAACCCTGACCCAGCCAGCCTAGCCGAGTACCTGAGTGTCACAGAGCGCTCAAACAAGCAAAAGCGAGACAGCCCAAAGCCCCAGCCAGGAGAGCTGGGGTTCCTAGAGGGGCTTAGCCGTGAGCAGCGTGGCCGCGTGGCCAGTGGCGCTGGGCGCTCGCGGAGCTTTTACTTTTTTAGTGATTTTTCCCACATTCCCTTTAAATCCCCACAGGCCTATTAGCCTAGCATTCAAGAGGCTGAGGCAGGAAGATTGTCATGAGTTCAAGGCCAGCCTGGACTACCTGGGCCGACTGGATCTCAGAAAATACAGATAAACCCATCCCCACGGGGAGGACAGTGTTTCCTCTACCCAGGTGGGAGCGGAGCAGCTCTGTAATCCTGCGGGTCATTCACTGTTATTACCCAAAAAAAAACTTTGGATTATAACTGCAGCCTTAATAATTCAAATTTTACTCAAAGACAAGATTTCTCTCCCTTACTCCAGCTGAAACCAACTGTTATGAGGAAAAAAATACAGTCCTGACTCCCTGACTGAGTTCACCCTTAGCCTTTTGGGTCCGGCTTCCCAAGAAGGAAGATGCAGGGCTGGAGGAGGGTCAGCTGGTCGACCTCGCCTTTGACCCCTGCTATGGGGGGGCAGGTTTGGGGCCCTCTGGACCGGACAGTGTCCACGGCTGACATTTCCCCACTGGGACCCTTTCACGGGTCTCTAGAGGTCCCTGGGACATGCGTGTCATTCAGACAGCCGCCACCACTCTGGGACTGTGGGTCAGGTCAGCGCAGGGTCCCGTCAGCCGGCGAGCTGGCTTTGGGTGGCGCGTCAGGGGATCCAGCAGGGAGGCAGTGCCGAGAGAGGTGTCGTGAAGAGCACGGCACACGCACCTGTCTACAGAGGTGTGAGCCACCGCAGGGAGACACAAGGGCGGCACACACCCCGCCCGGCCGGCCGACGGCAGCCGAGGCCCCGTCAAGCCCTGTGACCCACTCAGGTCCCCATGGGGATGTCGGGGAGCAGAACAGATGGCTTCTCCTCCTTTCCTCCAGCTGCCTGCTCACGCTCCTTGCTGGCTGAGCCATGCAGGACAGGACTAGGAAGGCCACGATGGTCCCAGGCAGCCCGCTAGGGCAGGGAGCAGAGGGGAGTGGAGGAAGGAAGAGGGTGGGTGTGGAGACGTGAAGGGAATCGGAATCAGTCCGGCCTCAGACAGCCCGGGGAACCCAAGGTCCACGTCCAGAATTCTTACTCCCAACATCCCACTCTCCCCGCCCAGGCTGCCCTGTTAAAAATGATTTTAGAGCCCGTAATCCCAGCATACCAGGAGGCCGAAGCAGGAGGACAGCAAACTTAAGCCCCAGCCTGGTTAACTTAGCAACTTGGCAAAAACTGGTCTCAAAAACCCAGGCTGGGGACATAGCTCAGCATGACACCCCTGAGCTCAGTCCTTGACACCACAAAAAGCAAATGCTCCCGTCTCCCAGAGGCCCTCAGTCTCAGCTGGTGTGCTGGAGGACCTCATGCTCCCAGGCTGGCTCACAGCAGACCCCAGGACAAGTCATGGGAACCCCCTCTCAGACCTGCTTGCCAAACACTCACCCACCCACGGGCCAGCGATGTTAGCAGCTCTCACAGTCTGACTCTGAAACTGCCGGCTCTCCAGTGTGGTCTCACGGCTCATTTTGACTCCAGCGTGTGATACATTAGCGCCAAATGAACAGACTGATTTGCAAATTGGCTACTGATAGCCTCACATTCCAAAAGGAGAGAGAGATGGCTTTGTTTAGAGTCCTCGGGTCCTAAAAGTCCCAAAATTTCCCAAGGAAACCAGTCCTGGGAACTGACTGAACTCCATCATCCGGGGTCTTCTCAGGCGCTCTGGCTCCCCAAAGGGCCATATGCCTAAAAACAGGCCTCACTGTCTGCACCTGGCTCATGACACTCAGGGGCCTTAGGGGTGCGGGGTTCCTACCACATTCTCTCTGGAAAGTCACTGGCACAAGGTCACTGCAGGTCAGAAAGACCGAAGTGACAGGAGGAAAAACTTCAGGGTACCCAACTGTGACAGGAACCCTGACCCAGACCTCGAGCAGGTCCTACAGAGAGGGAGGAGGTCATGGCGGGCAGAGAAGCTGGCGGCAGCCTCCGAGGGGGAGGTCTTGGGGGGTCACAGCCAGAGGCCACCATCACCGTCCCAGGCTCTGGGAGGCCACAACAGGAAAAATGCAGATGGCAAAGCCAAAATGTCTCTGAGTCCCAGCAGGAAGGGCTGTGGCGATGTGACAAGAGCCCCCATCTCAGCAGAGGTGACCATGAAGCCACACCCAAGCAAGACGTAATGGGCCATGCTGTCCTTCCCATGTGTGGAACATGCACCCAGATTGCTGGGTGGCCCTTGTGTGTGCCAACCCTCTGGCCATGCAGTCTGTGTCCTCCACAGGGGACACACAGCAAGCGCTGAAGGACAGGCCGCCATGCCCGGTGCCTACAGCTACCTGTGCCTGCATCTGCTCTGCAGAGCAGGGAGCAGCATGGTTCTGACCGTGCCACAGCACGGCCACTGCTTCGCTCTGTCCCCAAGGGAAGAGGCGGCAGTAAGTGTGGGCCCCGTGGCGGAGGGACAAATGCACCCCAAGAATGATCGGGCACAGCCATACGTCCACGGGGCCGTCCGTCATCCCTGGTCCAGGTGCGCCGCAGGCAGCTAAGGGGTTGCCCACAGCGAGATGGATGGGGTGCTGGGCACCCATCATCCTGTGACGACTCCAGCGGACGATAAATTTGAGCCATTAAGCAGGAGATGTTCTGATTGGGAAGCTGGAATCTTGCCGAGAGCTACTGACCACCGTGGTAATTGAGATACCTACACCATCAATCTCTGCGAGAAGAGACACTTTGACTCCTCAAACAAGGCAAGGCTGAGTGATCTATGGTTCCCTGAGACACTTTAGCCCAAGGAGGCCCAGAGTGGGTATTGAGCAAATGAATCACCAGTTGGATAGCTGAGATGACCAGTAGGGACGCCTCCCAGCTCCAATGTATCACCTGCCATGGTGAAGCCATATAATCCCTGCCTCTTCACACTGGCCGAGCGGCAGCCATGGTGGACCCATGGACTTTACTCTACGGAAGCCCACAGGGCCCTTTCATCTTTGGGACGGGGTTGGAATTTCAGTATTGCCTTTCTGAGCACTCGTAGTATGGCCAAGTTGACAGGCAGGCTGGTTCTGAGTACCCCATGGGCCAACCTGGGAGAGTGGCAGCTCCAACAGGCAGACTGCTGCCCGCACCCAGCAGGCGAGCTGCAAATGCCCAGAGGAACCGGATTTTGGTTGGTAAAGGGCAGTCCCCACAGGCCAGCATCCAGGAAAGCCCTGGCAGCAGATCCGAAAGACAGGGGCGGAAAGAACATGACCTTCCAACACCAAGGACAGGGCACTGTGGACTTGAGGCAGCTGCCCATGGTGGCCTTCAGTACTAGGATCGCTGCCAGTAAGAAAGGTACCAGCTTCGATGGTCTCGGCCCAGCCGTGCCTCCCAGCAGCGCGATCCTGGAGCCCTCCCGGCCTGGAGCGGGAGTCTGAAGACCACGTGAGGCTGTACGTACAAAGCACCCGGCCCCCATCACAGCTCAGCCGCCCTGCCACTCAGCGCCGCGGAAGTCACTGCTCAGCTCCATCAAGCACATAGAGGGCCACGTGCAGGTGACTTCAGCCTCATGGAGACCACGTGCCTTTCTGCAAACCTCGAGCTCCTAGTCCTCTGATCTTGGTGGTCCCCAAAAGTCCAGAGAACAGGCAGGGGCCCTGGGGACGCATGCGCTCCCAAGCACGCCTGCATGGAGGATCAGCAGGAAAGGGGCTCGAAGCCTTGAGCAGTTTAGCAGCAAGGGGTGGCCTCAAGACCTGCAGGGGACCCCACTGACAAATTCTAACCTGGTGGACTGTAGGGCAGCCCAGCTGTCTCTGCACCTCTACAAGCTCCCTGAGATACCCTGATGTCCAGCGCAGGACAAGTGGAAGGGCGGAGGGCACGGGGCAGTGGAAGAGCGGAGGTCAGCCGGGAACTGTGCGTCCCCGCCACCCCCTTCCTGCTAGTTTGAGGTTTCTGCCACTGCTTGACTGCTTGGGCTTCCTCCTTGTGTGACATTCAGATCTGCGGCCACTGCAATGAAATGAAACCCTTTTCTCTTGCCTTTGTGTCACTTTGGAGCCAGCTGTCCTGTGGTCCTGGCCAGAATTCTGCCTCGTAAGGAAGCTCCCTGGGCCTCCTGTGGGTGACTGGGGGGTCTGTCCCTGGCCAGGGACAGCGGTGGCGGAGACCTGCGGCGCCTACCTGGCCTCCCATGCCTCCCTCCCTCTTCACGCTCAGTCGCTCTGGTCTGCTTGCCTTGGAGTCCCCAGCCCTGTCCCCCTGCAGAGGGAAGCCACATTCCAGGAGCAGCCCCCGGGGTTGCCGTGGCAGCTTGGTCTCGGAGGGATGTCGTGGCCTCATTCTGGCTGCTCAGGGCCCGTGGCCCCAGCCCCTTTCCCGGATCCTTTCAATAGGCTTCGGCGCTCTGGCGCCAGGCACAGCGCCTGTTCCCCCTTCTCCAGCAGCTTTGTCCCGGGCAGCAGAAAGCTGCTGGACTTAGCCCCAGAGGAAGAGGTCAGCGGTTCCTCTCCTCACCACACTGCAGCCTCTCAATGCTCTCGAGGTCGGAGTGCTTAGCACGGCCTACCAGGCCCTCTGAGCTACGGCCTCAGTGTCCTTGGTGTCCTCAGCTCCCTGACAGCCACTCCGGGTGCACTGTGCTTCTCAGTGTTACTAACCAAGCATCTCCTGCCACAGGCCCTTTGCACCTGCCACTGTCTAGTCTGTTCCCTGATCTCTGTACCCCAGCCACCCATGGGGTACCCACTATGACAACTGCACCTACCTCTGCATTTGCAACCGGCTTCATCTTCCTCACAGCACCTTTCGAGCCCCTCATTTTTTGTTGTTGTCGTTGTTGGTTTAGGATCTGTCTTTCCCACAGGGCTCCCTCCAGAGAGGGGGGCAGCACCTCATGTGTACTGCACAATGAGCATTTGCTAGGTGGGTGGGCACCTACACCCGGGCTCAAAGCCTGGCCCTGCTGGCTGGCAGCTCTGTGGCAGGGCACAGCCCACCTGGTTGCTGCGAGCCGTATCGTGCCCATCCGTGATGCAGAGGGGACAAGGCCTGGTGAGGAGGACACCGTGGTGCCCAGCGCCTGGGCCCTGGCCACACACACACACAGTCCCTAATGTTGCCTGCCCATTCTCGTGACCACCGCTTCCTGGCTCCCTAGGCCCGCACACTTCCGGGGCCCCTGCCGCCCTGTTGTCATCTGCCTGGAAATGACTCCAGCCAGGAGCAAGGCAGGGACTTCCGTGCCACCGACATGCTGGCACTGGGCAGCTGGAGGGGTGCAGAGCCCTCCTTGCCTCCCCACAGCAGGCACCCAGAGCAGGGCTCCCCGAATTTCCCAGGAGTGCCCTTGGCGCAGGCTCCAGAAGGGTGAAAAGATTCTGCTGGGTTTTTTTGGGTTTTTTTAAGCAGGCTGGAAGATGGATGGGCCGTTTCCGAAACTTTAGGAAAGGAAACATTCTGTCCACTTAAAGCCCCGCTGTTATTAGTCTGATGCTAAGACACCGCCTGGAACATGCCGTGCACTGGGCCGGCAGATCTGCATGGCAGGGAGCATCCGAGCAAGGCCCAGGGGGCCCAGGAACAGACGGACCCCTGTCCCCGCCCTCTAGGCATCCTGTGCCCGGGACCTGGGGGACTGTGGGTGGCATGCATGGGTTGTCCACTCCACCAGCCTGACGCCACTGTGGTTATCAGCCGGGAAGCCTTCGGGCTCTGCGTCCCTTGTTTAGTAGATGAAGTAAGACCCTTGCTCAGTTTATACCTGTCACTCACCACGGGGCAGGCGGGGTAGCTGGTCCACAGGAGACACAGGCAGAATCCCGATCCGTCAGCATGGTCAGCGGTGAGTTAGGGACCCGCAAGGTACAGCTCAGAGATCAGTGACAGCCAAAGGGGAAAGAACACGGGTCAAGGCCTGAGAGAACATGGCCCCCTTAGCAGGCTGCACCCCAGAACCGTGCAGTGACACCCCTGGGTCCAGTGTCCCACTGGAATGGGAGGCATCTTGGCAGCCACTTATCAAGAAGCATGAAGGTTTTTCAACTGACCACTGCTTAATAGGGACCAAGCACGATGTGGGTGCTGCTGGTATAAACCAATCCCAGCTCTGCCACTCACTAGCTGTGTGACCGTGGGATATTTAAGGCTTACTCTACACCACAAAACAGAGCTGACATGAGATGTCAGTACCTTCCCTGCAAGTTACTTTGAGGATAGCAAGAAGATAAGAGGACCTAGCCCAGGCCTTGTTTGTAGAAGGCACTCAGTAATTAACCAGTGTTTGTCATTCACTTACCTTAGAAATGCAGAATTTAAATCTCTAAGAGCTAAGAGGAGTCTCTCTCCCCGCCAGCACTCTCAGAGCTATGTGGAATATGAGGTCCGGGTCCAGGCTTTTTAGGTTAAGATAACTAGAAAGTAGCCAGGTCACAGAGACCTCAGACAAGTAGGTGGACAGAGCTGGTGTCTTGGTTACTTTTCTCTCGTTGCTGGGACAAAATACCCAACACCCAAAATGAAGACGGGAAAGGTTTATTTAGCTCACTGTTTGTGGAGGTTTCAGTGCATAATCAGCTGGCTCCAAAGCAGGGTGGCCTGGCACTGGGGCAACACTTCAAGGCAGCAGCCAGAAGAAAAGGGGGCAGAGCAAGCCTCACCTCCTTCCTTCTACTGTACACAGGCTACACACACACACTCCAGGGTGGGTGTAGCACTCACAAAATCTCCTTGCCCTCTTTGCACAGGATCAGGATGTTTTACAAGGTAAGAACCCCAGCTCTGGGCTGAGTCTCTCCGTTAAACATCTAAACTTCTCAAGTTGACACAATGTATCAAGCATAACAGCTGCCTGAAAGCCAAAGCTCCAGACAGGTGGTGCTTTGTGGTTATTTTCTTCCCATATTGGGGACCGTCAAATTAAGACATAGATCTGTGGAGGCTCCAAAGAGCTGGAGCAGAGAAAAGAAGAGAAATTAGTGGGAAGGTCTCAGCTCCGGGAGCGGACAGAGCTGTCCACAGGGAAACGCACTGTCCCGCAAAGTAGTGAGCTCCCCATCCTGGGAAGTATTTGAGCAGAAAGCAGATGACCACTTGACAGGAAGTTGCTGGAAGAAATTTTCTAAATCCGAGTAATTTTTTTAATGCAACCAAACAAGCCAGGCTGTGGCTGCCATCCTTCCCTGGAGTTAGCCACATGACTTGGGCAGATTAACCCCTGGGAACTGAAGCGTGGGGGATTCATTCGGCCCTCGGCCCTCCCTCCATGGCGTAAAAACCAGGGTGCTGGGACTTCGCAGATGTGCCCGGAGGGCTGAGAAGTGCAAAAGCCACAGGGTACAGGGACAGGCAGAGCTCACACACCAGGTGAGCACACAGTCACAGCCGGCCAGCAGCACCCACTGACCACCAGCTAGGCACTGCGGAGTGTCCGGCCCTCCCCAGGCCTTGCCCTGCCCCGTGGCTGAGGCTTGGTCTGGGCCGGCTGCATATCCACATGGCCTGGGCTGATCAGCCTGGAGAACCAGAGCTTAGAGGAAGCAAAGGAGGTGGGGGGACAGGAGGCCAGAAACTCCTGGCTCCCCAAAAGGACGTGGGGTGCTTGGGAGATAACGTCTTGGTCTGCAAAGAGCCTTTTTCCCAGAGGAGGGCGACATCACCGCTGGGACTGGGAGGAAATGAGTGACAGGGGTCAGGCGATCGGGAGAGGAGGGGCAAGGAATCCCCTTCCCCGGACCGGGGTCGGCAGTGGGAGGGCGGAGGAGGAGGTGCTGCCACCCAGAGGCCCCGAAGGTACCAGCCTCCTCCGCCCTAGAGCCGCGTCTCGCTCTGCTTCCCTCGGCAGGAATCTCCGGAAACTGCACGGCGCCGCCGGGGCCAGACCCGCGGGAGGAGCAGCTCCGACTGCAGCTGGAGGAGGAGAAGAGGAGGTGCCCTCTACCCGCCCCTCGACTCCAGGGCAACTGGACCCCCCGGGGCTGGGACTCCGGACTGAAACGGCAGGCGGAGGGGACACCCTGCGCGCAGGCCCGGAGGCAGCCAGCCTTGTGCGCTGCTGCCACCTGGAGGAGGCGGGGAGCGCGACCCCAGCCTTCTCCCTTCCCCGCAGCCGGAGTCTCGGGAACATGGGACCTGCACACAGTCACCTAGGGGCCCACGGCATGACTCTACTTAGAGTGAGCAGCTGCGAGCGAGTGGCTTTGCAGAATCCCCCCAGAACCCCGGGCAAGCGCTGCTGATCATTTGGGCGTCTATGCGCGCGGCGCGTTTGCTAGCTCGGCACCTTGGAGAGGTGCTGGGGACCCCACAAGTCCCCTCCTGAGTGTGGTAGAAGCACTGGCCCGGCCCAGTGCATGAGCCCAGGGTTGCAGGGTCCGACTGGGCAACATACTGACCCCGTCGCAAAACAAAACAACCCCATTGTAACTTTTCACTGCCAAGAGGAGTGAGGGAGTCAGGGTCCCGGGCCCGACCAGCTAAGTGCTCAGGGAAAGGGGGTTCGCATTCTCTCCATCTCCCACACAAGCCCCAGAGCCCCTGGATAAAAATGCCTCGCTCAGCCAAGCCTGGGCACATGCTGGCCATGGCCCTCGGTACCGCCTGGCTGCTCCGCATAAAGCCATGCATTTCCCGCCTCTGGGTAAGGACCTCAGGCCACAGTCACCGCCCCTTTTCTGCTCCCGCTGCAGGTACAAAACAATGTTCACGCGCCTCAAAGCCCTGAAGGTGGAGATCGAGCACCTGCAGCTGATCATGGACAAAGCCAAGGTCAAGCTGCAGAGAGAGTTCGAAGCCTGGTGGGCAGCGGAGGCCACCGGCCTGCAGGTGTGGTGTGGGGACGCCAGGGCAGCTGCGGAGGCCCTTGGGAGGCAGAGGGAGATGGGGGCTCCAGCCTAGACCCACCAGCTCTGGGCCCAGGCTCAGGTTGGAGGAGGTGGCTCCCCAAACCTAGGGCTGAGCCCCCATTGCTCCGGGATCGCACCCTGACATTTACTGCTTTCCCTGTCACAGAGCCTCATGTGTACAAATTTAATCATAAGAATTTTAGAAAACACAAGGAAGGAAAGTAAAAATCACTTAACCCTCCACTGCTAGAAGACCAGTGTTAGCATGTGGGTTTGCATCGTTTGATCTTTCTCTCTCCGCATACCCATCAATGCGTCTTATTAAAAACAGAATCATACTGGTCTTCAAGTATCACAAATAGTTTATTTTTACTTAATTGTTTAGAACAGCTGTTTTTTCATATCATTAGTCTAGATCATTCCAGTCTGTTACCATTCCACCGTAGGAATGCATTTTAACGAATTTAACCAAACTGTTCTTGAATACTTAGGTCTTTCCTAGTTTTTCACTCAAAACATGTCTGTGGATAAATGTTTGCGTATTTCCTAGACAGAGTCCTAACAAACCTCTTTATTATCCTGAAAGCTAAAATAACCTGCTAAGAAGCCATGTAGACGCTCAGGGTCAGCTGTCCTCAGGTAACTCCTCAACTTGGTACTATCGAAGTGACAGCACATTCTCATGTCACCTGTGTGGCTGCCAGGACACCCCTGAGGTCACCTCTGAGGCTGATCCCTTCATGTTAAGGACAAAGAAACTGAGCGGCAGAGAAGATATTCACCCAGGGACACACAATAACCAGGCAGTCACCAGCACCTCACCAAGTGGCGGCATGACAGGGCTATAGAGAACACTATTTGGACCAAATTAAATGCGCAGGTTAGAAAAGGGGAAAAAACCAAGGGGTTGAAAGACAGAAATCCAAATAGTGTAAGATACGATACTCTGTGTACCACTTTATAAGTGCGCTAGCTAATAAAATCAAGGCACCGTGTTATCAATGAAACAGTTTCAATTTTGCCATAATTTCAAAGTCACAATGAACACAATTTTTGAAGATTTCTGCAAACACAGTGATAATGTGAGGATCCACGTGACATCTCCTGGGGGCAAAGTCACAGGTAACAGTACTGTGGCTTGCTATCTTCCTTTATTAATTCCAAGGTGAGGCGAGGGGTAGATAAAGATGCACGGGTTTCCATCCCTGTCTGCACCTACCTGCTCCCGTCTGTGGGCTCTGGGTCCCTCGTGAGGCCTGCGGCCATAGAGTGGCTCGGGAAGTGTCCTGCAAGGTGGACATTTCCACACGGGCTGTTACTTGCTTAGACACTAGAATGGTAGCCGAGGATGTCAGCTCCAGTGCCCCCATCCTTGGAAGTCACTGAAACAGAAGGGGTCAGACGATGGCAACAGGGATGGCGTGACGTCCTCCTGCAGCAGTGATGTCCTCCTGCAGGGCAGCTGGCTCTGTGCTGTGTTCCAGCAGTTTCACGGCCTGAGCTACCAGTGCATCCGGAGGGGGCTGAGGCAGGAAGCCTCAGAGCTTACCAGGACAGACTGCCCCCAGGTGATCAGGAAGCAAGTGGGAGTCACCTGCTAGGTTCCCGTGCTCCTCACAAGCTTCCCGAGCTCAGGGCTCCTCGAGGGTCACCAGGCATCCAGCCAAGACACAGTTTGGCAGCAATGGAAGCAGTGTCCACCCAGCCTCCCGAAGACACACAGGCTTCCCAGCACCCCGTGGCAGAGCTGTGCCCTGCCTGGGAGCTCAGTGTCACCAGGAGACGACCTGTGGGCACGGATATGTGAAACCAGAAGGGATTTCTGGAGAACTGTCAGGTGACACCACACATCATCTATCTACACAAAGTAATAACCTGCTCAATTCAGAAAACTTAGAAAATACAGAAAAGCACAAAGAGTAAATCAAAGCTTCCCCGTAATACTTTTATCCAAAGATGATATTTTGATGCCTGACAGTAGAATCATGAATGTGTCTGGATTTCTGTTTTGCCGTATACCTTGTACATGCCCACTTTTATAACTGGCTTTTCCTCCTTATGTCAGAACGTCTCCCTGTGTCATTAGACTCGGGCTAACACTCTTCCCCGGCCCAACAGGTGCATTCTCCAGCCGCAGATCCACTGGCTCCGGTGAAGCCTTTTCCCCAGACCGCTGAGCCCCAGCAGGACCGGACCCAGCTTCTGGCTAACAGAAGGTAAGGAGAGAAGTTTGGGGACCAGGAAGAGCTCCCTTCCTCTCTCCTTACCCCGCCCTTGCTGCTCTGTGTCCTCAGAGGCTCTGCACTCCTAGAGCAGGCCTTGCCGTGGCTGTTTATGACCTTCGATCTGCAGGCAGGTAGCTTGTGAGGTTGCTTAGGGAACACCATTCAGTTCTGCTGTGACAGACAGAAGAGCCCCATGTTCTGGCTGTGTCTCGCTGTCCCCCCAAAGCCTCATGCAGTCATAGATGAGGCTTCTTCAACAGCGGCTGGATCTTGTATGTAACTGATGCATGGTGCAGTGCTAGAATCAGGAGGGTGAGTGCCACCCACCCTAAGGGACAATATAAGGAACAAGGAGAGGGTGCTAGTTCATGGCAGCAGGGCTCTTCCTTGCTTTTGCTGCCTCTGTCTGCCGTGGGCTGTTTCTGCTCTGCAATGCCCATGTCATGCCACCCTGCCTTGGAACCAGCTGACCATGGACTGAAATCGCTACACACTGTGAGCTAAGTAAATCTTTCCCCCTTCAACTCAAAAAAAAGTGCGTAAGACCCCCACCAAGGTGACACGAGACCAGAGGCTCCAGTCCTGCCCTGAGAGGAGCAGGATTGGCAGGAAGAGGAAGAACACGCTTCAGGGGGACGGGCTGGGGCTGGGGAGACCAGCCAGAGCAGGTGCAGAGGTGTCCAGATGTCAACTCCTTGTCCTGGCAAGGATGCAGGAGAGACGTGGGCAGTCCCACGATGCCACATGAAGACAGGCCAGCGCGCTCTGCCCCTCAGGATGAGGTGTCTGCCTCCCAGCCCTCACTCTCGGCTCTTGCTGCAGAAGCCTATGCCACATGCCCCTGCCACCTCCACCCCTTGGGCCAGGGGCAGCCAGGGGAGTGGCCAGGGCGGCACAGTTGTGGCATCTGTCTCTGTTTGCCACCCCAGAGCCACCGGCCCTCTGCTTTGAAAGCCTGCAGCAGAGCCTTGAAAGCACAGAGGCACCAACAGCATCCGGGCTGCGAGGTGAGGAACCCGCACTGTGCCCCCCTTGAACTTGCACGAGATGCTCTGAGCCCGTCGCCCCAGGCGAGGCAGGAAGAGAACATCAGCCAGGTCCCAGCCCAGCGACATTCTGGGGAGCACTCCGCCAGCGCTCCCCAGACTCACAAGGTCGTCAGAATCCAGGAGCCTGAGTGCCACAGCCAGGAGCGGTCAGAGGAGGCGTGACCGCCAAGCCCATGTGCCCCGAGCGGGCACAGAGAGACTCCACGAGGAAATGAAGAGGAGTCTAGTGAAGGGCGGGCCTCAGCGAGCCATCAGAAGCCCGCGTCACCCGGGGAAGTGTGCGACAGTGAGCTGCGTGGCGTATGCAAACCGTCCGTGCTGTCTTTGCAATCCATGTGCAAACCTAAAACTTCTGTAACCTACAAAAACGGCTCATCTGGACCAAGACAGGCCCGCCACCGAGGCCCTCGCGCCAGGCAGCAACTCCCACGGTGTCGCCCTGCTTTCCGGGTTCAGGAAACCCAGCCCAGGTGTCCTCCTCAGCCCAGGGACGGCCCTCACTGGTGCGTTCTGTTTGGCTAAGGGGGTGTTTTAAATAGCGGTGTCCACTCATAGGGCAAAGGACTGACCAGTTGGACTCCATTTACATTTTAAATGCTGCTGCGTTAAAGATGCAGTTGAGGAAATGAAAAGTCGACCTGGGCCTGGTAGCGCACGGCTGAGATCCCAGTACTCCGGGAGGCCGATGCAGGAGGACTGCGGTTCAAGCCCAGCTTGGGCAGTTTAGTGACTTTGTGAGAACCCGTCTCAAGATTACAAAGGGCCAGGAATGTTTGTAGCTCAGTGCGGAGGCCCTGGATTCAATCCCCAGCACCACGAGAGACAGACAGGACGGACACAAAGGAGGAACGGGGAGAATAAAGCTGCAGTGCAGGAGGAAACCCTTGCAAGCACACATCCGGGACGGGCTGTATCCAAACACCACGGATAGTAAGTTCAACAGTTAGAAAACAATTGAGTTATTTCACTCAACTGAGGGAAAGAGCTGAACCGCCACTTGGCCAGTGGGACACAGATGGCAGCTAACTGTCGGACCAGGCACTTTGACATCGTCACTGGGGCCTTTGCTGCCGAATAAAACAGCAAGGTAGCACTGTCTGCTGTGAGCACAGCTGAAGTCCGGAGCACTGGTCACACCAGACCCCAGGGAGGAGGCCGAGCTGCTGCCACGTCTCACACTGACACGCTTCCCTGGCGGCCTCCGCGGCGCCAGGCCCTCTGCTCCCCTGCGCCCCACAGCCCGATTGTCCCCGGGGACCGCGGTCGTCACCGAGCCCACCAGGCTCCCTTGCGGGCCTCCCCCTCCTCCTCCTCCCAAGGCCTGGACAGTGGGACTCCCGCGTGTGACGCTCACCACCACAGTGGAGCAGGGCAGAGCTCAGCCCCCTCCAACAGGGAAACTGAGGCCCCGCCAAGGAGTGACACTTTTTGACTACATCGCTAATAACATAAAGCACTCACTGTGAAACCCGGACCCCAAGCCCCACTGTGATGGCTCTTCCGCCTGCTGCGCCATACCCCACCCGCCCCCCCTGCCTCCCCCTGTCCCTTCCCTGCCCGCACCTTCCTCCCACCTCTGTCGCTTTCTCCCATGCAGCCTTCCCATGTCCCTCTCCCACGGGCCAAGGTGGCCATGTGTCCATGCTGCTGCCTCGGAACAGGTCCAAGGGCGAGCCTGAGGCCCAGGAGCCCCTGGGACGCCCACGGCCAGCTTCCCGCTGCTCCCAGGGTGGGGCCCTCCTGTGGAGAAGGCTTCGGTACACGGGTGCTGGGCACAGCACCTCCCACAGCATGGTTTTGGGCCAGCAGCTCCCCACACTGGGGCCCCTCGCCTCATCTGTAAGGTGCACCGCGGTCCCCCCAACACCCCCATCCTATGAGCAGGTGAATGGTCAGGGCCACGTACAAGCCCACTGCTTCCGCCTGAGCGCGAGGCCGTTGGTCACTGACACAGGACCGGGCCCGAGAGGCCACAGGGGTCAGCACTGCACCAAGGGGCAATAATTCCGACAGCTGACCTGCTCCCTCTCCAGAAGGACATCAGTGAGAGGCATTCAGTGTCATGGGAGGGCAGAGGTCACGGGTGCCACCCTGCCCATGCTCTCTGGGCAGCTCCAGGCGTGCTGGATGTCTCTGTCTGCCTCGTGACAGCTGCACCTTCTGCCCCGGCCTGGTCCATCCCACCTCCTGTCTGCCCGCTTCTAGGCTTCAGCAGGTTGGCAGCTGTGAACTGCCCGAAATCTGAAAAGACCTCCACTGGCACACACTGAGCTCATAAGCCTCGGATTCCTAGCTGACCTTGACCTTCTCAGCTGGTACTGAGGCTCCTGCAGGAGGGAGGGAAGCCCTCCCTCCTCCCCGCTCCAGACCTGCTGCACCCGGAAGCGCCAGGAGTCTGAGAAGGGGTCCCAGCTCTCCAAAGCCAAGCAGGCAGGGCCTGCCACCTTGTGGCGGCCTCTGGTCCTGCCGCAGCCCTCGCAGACCCAGCGCAGAGCAGGAGACCTCCCTCGCCCAGGGCCCAGGGGACAGTGCCGGCCGCCCTGCTAGGAGATGACGGGTGGGGCCTTCCGGTTTCCTCTCCTGTTTGTTTGACCCACAGCTCCGAGCCCAGGGTCAGGGGTCCTGCCTGCCTGCATGGCTGCGTGGCTGAGATGGAAGGGGCAGCAGGCTGGAGCTGGGGGCGTGGGGACACAGGTTATGACCTGTGGGGCGGACTTGGCTAAACCAGCTCACCCGTCTCTCACAGGGCCACCTCTCAGCCTGGCCCGATGTCCCCGACTGTGACAGACGTCCGCTGGGGTCTCCTAGGCCCCATCTGGCTCTGACCTGGCCCCCAGGCGGGACCGTCCCAGAGCAAGGACAGCACAGGTGCCGCATACTCACGCCCTGCTGCCAGGTGCCACCCCACTCGGCCCACAGGGCTGAGGCTGTGGGCAGCAGTGCCACTGGGAGCCCATCCGGGCCTCCTTGGGGTGCGGAGCAAGCAGTGCCTAAGCTCTGAGGCGTTGCAGAGCTGCCGTGAGCTCTGTCCCACCACCAAGCAGATTCTCTCCGTGGCCCCCAGACGTCGCCCCCTAATACCATCACCTTGGGGCTCAGGGGAAGCCCTGGGACCACACTGCACAGATGGCTCAGTTCCCAGTGAGGCTTCCTGCCTGGGTTTAGACACCACCTTCCTGCTGTGTCCAGATGGACAGACAGACAGACAGGAGGGCACACAGACAGGCAGCTAGACAGACAGAAAGGCAGACATGCAGACAGGCAGACAGAGACAGAAAGGCGGACAGACAGGTGGACACTGTGCTTGAACTTCTCTTCCTTTTCTTCTTCTTTTTCTAACACCAAATACATTTACTAGAAAAAAATAAAGTGATGAAATGTCCTCATATCTGTCCTTGAGAAATTACAAATAGAAGAATCAAACCAAAAACAAATAGAAGAAAATAAAGATCAGAAAACACAGTCCCTTGTCAAACTGCCAACATCGTTATTCATATAGATTAACATTCTGATTCTTACATTTCTGTAAAAATAGAAAAGACTAGGAATAGTCTAAACAACTTTAATAAAGTAACAAAATTAGAGCTCCAGCCCTCTCCAACCCCACGACTTATCACAGAGTTACACCAGTCATGACAAAACGGCATTGATAGCAAGACAGACAAACCACCAAAGTACCAATGTAAAGTCCCAAAATAGATACCAATAAAACAAACGATTGATTTCTGGCAAAGATGCAAAAGCAATTAAGTGGAGAAAAGATTGTACGCTCAACAAATATACTGGAACAACTGGATTTCCCCATGCAAAAAGCCCAAACCTTGTAGCACATCAAACATTTCTTAAGGCATCCAAAAGTCAACTCAAAATGGCTCACAGTGGGTTAGTTAAAGTGAAGGCAGATGTGGCCTGAGTCATTGCTTAGCTAAAGTCACTTTCTCTGGGAAAACAATATATTTTTTTCCTTATCATACTAATGAAACAATATGATGCTTATTCATGCATGACATATGTATTTCACTGAGAAGTAGGTTCTCAAGGCTCATCCATTTACCTATAAAAATGTCCAGTTTATTATTCTTTATGGCTGAATAGTATTCCATTATATAGAAATACCACATCTTTTTTATCCGCTCCTCTGTCAAGGGACATTTCTGTTGTTTCCAAGATGTGGCTATTATAAACTGTGCTGCTATAAACATGAGTGCACATATATTGCTCTGGTATGATGTTTTTAATTTGGGGGGAAGGAAACTAGCTGGGTCAAATGGGACCTCCAATCCTAGTTTTTTGAGGAATCTCCACACTGATTTCCACAGTGGTTGCACCAGTCTGCATTCCCACCAACAGTGGAGAAGGGTTCCTTTTGCTCCACAGCCCCGCCAGCATTTGTTATTGGTTGATTTCTTAATACTAGCCATTCTTTCTGGGGTGAGATGGAATCTCAGTGTTGTTTTAATTTGCATCTCTCGAGTAACCAGTGCTATTGAACATTTTTTCACATATTTATTTGCTGTTCATATTTCTTCATCTAAGAAGTGTGTATTCATCTCAGATGCCCACTTTTGGATTTGGTCTTTAAATCTGGGAGGACTGATTTTTTTTTTGAGTTCTTTATACATTCTCGATAATAATCCTTTATCTGAGGAGCAAATGGCAAACATTTTCTACCAAGTTATGGGTTGTCTCTTCACCCTGTTGATGATTTCTCTTGCTGTGCAAAAATTTTTCAGTAGGTTGAGATCCCATTTGTTGATCTTTGTGATAAGTTCCGTGCACTCTAGGTTTTATTCATAAAGTCTTTGCCCACACCAGTGTCTTCAAGAGTTTTACCTATTCTAGCTTCCAGCAGATTTAATGTTTCTGTTTTGATATTAAGATCTTTATTCTGATTTTAGCTTAATATATGGTAAAAGATATAGGTCCAGTTTTAAACTTTGGCATGTGTAAAGCCAGTTTTTCTAGCACCATTTATTAAAGAGGTTATCTTTCTTCCAGTGAATGTATTTGGCACCTTTGTCAAAGATAAGGTAGCTTAGTGTGTCTGGAATTGTTTCTGCATCTTCTAATCTATTCCATTGATCTTTAAGTCTGTTTTTTTGCCAGTACCACACTGTTTTTACCATTGTAGCTTTATAGTATAATTTTGATTCAAGGATTGTGATGCTTCCTGTCTTGTCTTTGTTGTCCAGGATCGCCTCTGCTATTCTAGGTCTCTTCTGATTCCAAATAAATTTTAGGACTATTTTGTCTAATTCTGTGAGGTATGCTATTGGAATTTTGATTGGAATTGCATTGAGTCTGTATAACAGTTTTGGAAGTATGGCTATTTTTATTATATTGGTTCTTCCTAACCAAGAGCACAGGATACCTCTCCATTTTCTAATATCCTCATCAATCTCCTTTTTCAAAGTTTTCAATGTAGAGGTCTTTTACATCTTTAGTTAGATTGATTCCTAAGTATTTCATTTTTTTGGATGCTATTATAAAACATATTGTTTCCCTGACATCTCTCTCAGTGAGTTTGTTATTCATATATAAGAAGGCTATAGATTTTTGAGTGTTTACTTTATAACCAGCTACATTACTAAATTTTCTTATTAAATCTAAAAGTCTTTTGGGGGTGTTTTTGGGGTCTTTTAAGCAGAGTATCATGTCATCTGCAAATAATGATAATTTAGCTTCTTCCTTTCCTATCTTTATCCTTTTATTTTTTTTCTCTTGTCTAATTGCTCTGGCTAAAGTTTTCAGGACTATGTTAAATAAGAGTGGACACACTGGACATCCTTGTCTTGTTCCTGATTTTAGAATGAAGGCTTTCAGTTTTTGTATATTAGTATGAGGCTGACAGATGGTTTGTCATAGTTTTTATCAGATTGAGATAAAGACCATCTATTCCAATTTTCTATAAGGTTTTATCATGAATGGGTCCTGGACATTGTCAAAAGCTTTTTCTGCATCTACTGAGATTATATGATTTTTGTCCTTGGCTCTGTTAATATTATGTGTTACACTTATGGATTTATGTGTGTTGAACCATCCCTGCATCCCTGGGATGAATCCTACTTGATCAGGGTTTACAATCTTCATGATGATTTGCTGCAGTCTATTTGCCAATATCTTATTGAGGATTTTTGCATCAATTTTAATTAGGGAGATTGGCCTGTAATTCTCTTTCTTAATTGGGTCCTTGTCTGGTTTTGAAATCAGAGTAATGCTTGCTTCCAGGAATGAATTTGGGAGCATTGCTTCCCTTTCAATTTCATTAAAGAGTTTGAGAAGTAGCGGTGTTAGGTCTTCTCTAAATCCCTTGTACAATTCAGCAGTGAATCTGAGGGCCTAGGCTTTTCTTTGTTGATAGGTTTTTAATTACATCTTTAATTTCACTTATTGATATTGGGTTATTTAGGATTCTTATATCTTATTGATTTAGTAATTCATATGTATCTATGAATTAGAGATACAGCCCGAAGTGGGCTGCTCCAGGCCAGGCGCTTCTTCTGTATTTTCTATCCTTTTAGAATATAAGTTTTCAGGCTGGGGATTTAGCTCAGCGGCATAAGCGCCTGCCTTGCAAGCGTGCAGTAGTGAGTTTGATCCCCGGTACCAATAAAATTAAAAAAAAAAAAAAGATTAGAATATAAGTTTTCAAAGTAAGGAAAAAGATTCTCTGGATTTCTACAGGGTCTGTTGTAATTTCACCCTTTTCATTCCTAATGGGATATATCTAAGTCTTTTCTCTCCTTTTTTAATAAGGTTGGCCAAAGGTTTGTCAATTTTATTTAATCTTTCAAAGAACCAACTCTTTGATTCATTGATTCTTTGTATTGTTTTTTTAGTCACCAGTATGTTAATTTCTGCTTTGATCCTTATAATTTCCTCCCTTATGTGAGCTTTTGGCTTAGCCTGCTCTTGTTTTTTAAGAAGTTTAAGGTTCAACATTAAGTTGTTTATATGCACTTGCTCTGTTTTCCTGAAATGGGTATTTACTGCTATAAATTTCCCTCTTTAAGACTGCTTTCATTGTGTCCCACAAGTTCCAGTATGTCATATTGTCATTATCATTCAACTGTAAAAACTGTCTAATTTCTGTTTTAGTTTCCTCTGTGATTCATTGATTGTTCAGTAGAGTGCTGTTTAATCTCCGTGTATTGATGAGGTTCGTGTGGTTTCCTCAGCCATGGATTTCCGATTTCAGGGCACTGTGGTCTGATAGTATGCATGGGATAATTTCAGTTCCCATGACATTTAAGCATTTATTTAAGCATGTTCTGTGAGCCAGTGTATGGTCTGTTTTGAAGAATGTCCTTTGTGCAGCTGAGTAGAATGTGTATTCTGATACAGTGGGGTGGAACACTCTATAGACATCTACCAAGTCTGTTTGCTCAAAAGTTTGATTTAGTGCTAATATCTCATTACTGATTGTGTAGCTGATGTCTTTTTGTGATAGTGGGGTATTAAGGTCTCCCAGTACAATTGTATGAAGGCTTATTTGATTTTTCATGTTCATTAAAAGTTGTTTTATATAACTGGGTGCACTGATATTTGTTGCATATATAGTTATGATTGTTATATCTTCCTCTGCGCAGATCTGTTCCCTTTATCAGGATGTAGTGACCTTCTTTATCTCTCTTTAATCTCTTAATCTCTTGGCTTGACATTCACTTTATCTGCAAATAAAATAGCAACCCCTGCTTTTTTCTGAATTCCTGTTGCATGGAATATTGTTTTCCATCCTTTAACTTTCAGTCCATGAATTTCTTTTTTAATTCAATGTGTTTCTTGTGTGCAGCATATTGTAGGATCTTGCTTCTTGATCCATCCTGCCAGTCTGTGCTTTTTGACTGGTGAATTGAGACCATTAACATTAATGGTTAAAATTGATATGTATTGATTTATCCTTGTTATTTTCCTATTACTGACTCCTCCCCTCTTTTTTTTTTCTTTTTCCCTTCCCTCTAATTGTTTGCATTTCTTGGTGGACTTCTTCTGTTGGGGTTCATGGAGCTGTAGTCCTTATTATCTCTTTCTAGAATGTCCTTCAGGGCATTTTGGAGTGCTGGTTTGGTGGTCATAAATTTCCTCAGATGTTCTTTGCCATAGAAGTATCTTATTACTCCATCAACTTTGAAAGATAGTTTTGCAGGGTACATCGATCTGGGTTGAAAATAGTTTTCTTTTAGAACTTGGAGAAATTCACTCCAAGCTCTCCTTGAGTTGAGTGTTTATGCTGAGAAATCAGCTTAATTCTGATGGGCTTTCCTTTATAGGTGATTTTTTTTCTTTTCCCTAACAGCTTTCAAGATTCTATTCTTGTGTTGAATTTCTGGAATCTTGACTATGACATGCCTGGCTGTAGATTCTTTTTGATCATTGCTAATTGAAGTTCTATGTGCCTCATTTATCTGTTTATCAAATTCTTTTTCTCTACCAGGAAAGTTTTCTGTCACAATGTCTGTGAGCATGTTTTTAATCTCATCTGTGTTGTCTCCTGCTTGTTTTTGACTCCAGTTAATCTTAAGCTATTCTTTGTCTCATCTAGCAGCTGATGGATTGGTTTCTCATGTTCCTTTGCTAGTTTTGAGAAATCTTTCTTTTCCTGGTCACTAACTGCAAGTCTGTCTTCAATACCTGAGATCCTGTCCTCACATTGGCCTAATCTGCTATAAATACCTTCAATGGAGATTTTATTCTCCTGGATGTCTGCTTTATGGGTTGCATTTGTTTCCTATGCTGTGCTTCCATAATTTTCTTAAACTCGTCTATTTGAGGGAGCAGGGTCTGTGTCTGCTCTAACATCACTAAGCATGGTGTGTATTTGGGTAATCTCTGTAGTTATTTGAGAGATTATTTTTGATTTAATTGTTTCCATTCAATTACTTGGTTACCACTTTGGAGAGCCCTGGTAGGGGGTTCCGGGTTGTCCAGCCTTTGGTGAATCATATGTCTGAGGAGGTGTCTTAAGTGTCTTCTCCTGTCTTTTCAATGGAATGTAAAACAGTTGCATACAGTGTGTAAGACTCTCATATATAATCAGTTCTGCTCATAAGGGTTAAGATTCAAAATGGATTAAGGAGAAGACAGAAAAGGGGGAAAAGAGAAACAGATTACAAGTGGGTTGGAGGACAAAGATGGGTCCCACCAACTTGGGGAAACTGAGGTGGAAGACTGAAGGAAAAGAGAGCTGGAGGAGATAAAAGGTAGAACAGAACCCCACCCCCAAGGAGGCTGGGAACCACACTCACACTCAGAAAGAAAGAAAGAGAAAAAAGCAACCTGAATAAAACAAACCAGGAAAGAAGAAAGAAAAACAACAACAAAGAAAAAAAAAGGGAAAAAACTAGTCCACTTTCCAGGATTGCCTGTGGACTCACTAGCACACAGCCTGTGGAGACAGCGTCCGAATTAGGCCACCACCATAGCCCCGCAAGCCGGGAGCTGCTTTCTGAGGGAGTCGCAGCCGGGGACCAGGCAGTTTCCCCGGATCTGCGCCCAGCTGGGGGCCGCTAGAGGGAGCCGGCAGCAGCTCTGGTTCAGGACTTATCAGTCCCGGCCAGGGTGGCCCTCGGGGCGGTGCTCCCCCACTGCTGAGTCTCCCCAAGGAGGCCCCGGGGTCACCAGCGCCACAGCCACTGAGAGTGTGAGTTCCCAGGTTCTGGCAGCTCCCCTCACTCCTGAGTCAGTCCGGCTCTGGGCTCTTCTTCATTGCTGCTTTTCTTTTCACTCTCTCGCTGGGCTTCGATTCAGACTTCAGACTCATCCTGGGCCCAGGGGACCCACTTCCTCCCTCCCTTTCTTCCTCACCATGGTATATGCCCTGCTTCTGGATGGTGTCTCTCAGAGTGGCAGTTTTCTCAGCTGCTGAGGACTCGCCCTGTTTTCCTTTTCTTATGAGGACGCTAACCACACCAGGTGAGCCCCACCCTCATGACCTCACCCAACCCCACCACCTCTCCACATACAGTTCGCAGGGGCTCAGGACTTCAACCTGCGAATTTTGCCCAAATACGAAGGCCAAATTTCTCTGCTCCCAGCCTCCTCTGCCTGCCGCTTATCTCCTTTGCTTTCGCAGTGACCTTCACGGCAGGAACATCCGACCCACGCAGTGTCCCAGCCCAGTCAGCCAGGAGCAGCGCAGTGCCCCTCTGGAAGGCAGGTCCGTGGCTCCTCCGCCCGCCCCTCGCAGCTGTAACAGGCCCTGCCTCGGCAGAGGGGGCCCAGAAGTCACCCACCGGCTCCCCTTACAACCTGAGGTGCCTTGTCTGGTCACCTCACAGGCAGAGCCCAAAGCTAGCCTCGCCCTGTCCCCGGGGAACCCCAGAACCTCAGGCGAGGGCATCTTCTCCCAGGCCCTGACACCTCAGCCTGCAGAGTCGTGTCGCAGGAAGCCTTGAGAGGAGCCAGCCCAGGGCAGGTCCCCCGGCCACCAGCCCTGCTGCAGAGGCTGTGCCCCAGCGCCTGGCCTGGAGCAGCCCACTTCGGGCTGAGCAGAGTTGCTCGGCCCCTGGCCAGGGCTCTCTCTGTGCCCTCAGGCTGGAATCACCAGCCCATCTGCTGACCCTGGGAGCCCTGGCTCCTGGAGCTGCCCCGGTGGACCCAGAAGTGATTGGTGCCCCGCTCCCCATGCCAAGGGCACCTGTGAGAGCTGGGGCACAGCCCTTGCCCAGGGAGGCACAGAAAGAAGGGAGGAAGGAAGGGGCAAATCACTTGTTCCCGCGCCAGGAGTGTGAGGCTGGGGAGCAGCCTGCTCTGACTCTACGGGGGCAGCAGGGGATGCACCCGCCCTCCCTCCATATGGGAACTTCCTGCCAGCCCCAGCCGCCACTTCCGCTAACAAATCTCATTGACCACGCGGAGCCACAAGGAGGCTAGGCGGTGTGGGACTTCTCAGTTATGGCAACTTAGCTAAATATGGTGCCGTTAGGAGAGATGGGAATCGCTATCTCAGCTGTGGGTGGGGAGGCAAACATTTTCGGGAGCCACCCTAAAAACACCACAGGTAAATTGGGGTTGAAAAAAGGGTGATTTGGGGAAGACAAGAATCGATGAGGGGAGAGAAATCCAGAGGGAAGTCAAGGCCCTGAGGCTTCTCACAGTCAAGGAACTGAAAGGGCAGGGGACAGGGTTTGGATTTTATTTAAGAGTGATGCAAGCTGGGCATGGTGGTGCATGCCTGTAGTCTCAGCACCCGGGAGGCTGAGACAGGAGGATCACCCTAAATTCAAGGCCAGTCTGGGCTACGTGAGTTCAAGGCCAGCATGCTGCACCACATAGCAAGACCCTGTCTCAAAAAGGGTTAAAGGCAGGCATGCCAGGGCCCAGCCTGTGTGATCAGAGGGTCAGTCGGTGTGTGGCTGAGACATGGGGAGGAGAGAAGGAGCCCAACCATGTAGGGCTGTGAGGCTTTCGGACCGGCAGAAGTCAGGAAACTGGAAATGTGCTCGGAAAACTGAGCCCAGTCACAGACTTAGTAAAGTGAGGCGTGTGCTTGTCCCCAGCAGCCCCGAGAGGCCGGTGTCTGTGCCCTTCACTGGAGACAGCCGGACAGACTCCGACATCCTGGCCTTCATCAGGGCCAGACAGAGCATCCTGCAGAGGAAAGGTAAGCGCAGCTCCCACAGCGGCCTCTGCTCCGCTGGCCCGCACTGAGGGGAGGCGGGGACGGGACCACAGCGGGGCAGAGGCCGCGGGACTGGCTGCAGTCTCCTCCCCGAGCCAGGCCTCCGCTTCCCCCAGGGACGGGGTCAGAAGCACTAAGGCGGCTCGGGCAGCGGCCAGGGTGATCCAGCTGCACTCACAGAGCCCTGTCCCTCTGCCGGACACTGTCCCTCTGGCTTCTCCGGTCCCCCGTCCCCAAGGGCCTCATCCAAACAGGAAGAGGCTGTGTGATGACCTGGTAGCCTGGCGGTCTGTTGCCTTGCCAGCTGGACATCCGCTCTCCACCAGAGCATGGGTCTGGCCAGCCAGTGTGGATGTGAGCGCCACCCAAAGGCCCAGCCTGTGACGCCGTATCAGTCACAGGGGAAGTGAGGACGAGAGGAGGCCCCTCCACGGCCCTCGTCACGCACAACCGGTCGTCTCCCCTCGGTAGCTGACTGACCCGAGTGCTCAGGGAGGGCGTTAGATGGCAGAGCTGAGCCCTGGGGGGGGGGTCCGAGGTTCAGACACACCCTCGTGGATGGCAGCCGTGCCCGGTGGGACGCCAGCCCCTGCCTCTTCTCTCAGACAGCTTGACTTCGCCTTGGTTTCCTGGTCTAAAAGGGGAAGGAGAGAAAGCTGGATTTGGTGAACTCCAAGTCCCATTATGCCCCAATACCGGATGACCCATAACAGACCCTGAATGGCAGTGAACAGGCAGTCAGTCAAGAAGCATTAGATTTATTGGCATGACACAGGATTGGGGGGGTCTCCGCAGAAGACTGCCGTACCCCACAACCCAATAGCGACAATGGAGCAGCCCAAGCAGAGAGAGCCCGAAGCACAAAGCCCCAGTGACTGGAGGGAGGTGGGGAGTGAGGGAGCAAGGGCCGGATCCCCACAGCTGCAGCTGCGTGGGCACCTGCGGAGAGCGTGACAGAGGTGACAGTCTCCTCCTGTGCTTCATGAAGCTTGCTGTGGCCTTCACACATGGGACAGATGGCCCTGGCCGACAGCAGATCAGTGACAGGCGATGGCCGGGCGGGGATCCGGGAGGGCAGCGGCGGAGGGGGTGGGGAGCAAGAGCCAGGGCACCTCTGGGTGACAGATGTGAGGCGCTGAGAGGATGCGGGGCGGGAGGAGCAGTGGACTGAGAGCCAAGGAGGAGCTAGACCTGCTCCCCGAAGCTCCAGTCCTGTGCGAGGGCCCAGGTCCTGTGGTCCCTGAGTCGGCGCTGTGGGGTCGGGGTCTGTTCCAGCACAGAGCCGGCTCAGGCACCACCCTCCTCCCCATCCGAGTGCCTGCTACCCTGGCCCAGGCTGCCTGTCACCAGTGCAGGGGAACCTCAGACTTCGGAGCTGCCCAATTCTTTCCCTACTGGTCTCACAAAGTCACACCATAGGTTGACAAGTGTCCTGGTTAGAACTCAAAGACCCTGGTTCTCAAGCCAGAGACCCCTCCTCCCCACCCAGCCTGGGCCGGTGGGGGACCACATGTGATCTGGAGCACCCCCCAGAAGTGTAATTGAGCCTTGCAGTAGAAGGCACGGAGGCTCTGGGGAGACAGTGCAGGGGCATCTGTGGGGCCGGGCTGGTGGGTCCCCACCACCACCAGAGAGAGGAGACTTGCGAAGAGCAGAGGGGGCAGGGGCTCCTGGGAGACAGGACAGGACAGGACAGGACAGGGGGGTAGCCAGCAGCCTGCCCTCCTCCCTGCCCCCACAGGCACAGCCTGACAGCACCCATCTCCCTGCAGGCCTGGGGAGCAACTGAGTCCAGGAGGCCCGGCCACGGCCCCACCCCTCGTTCAAGACTTCAGATGCAACCGGGGTGCTGGGAGCAGCTGTGGATTTGAAGGTGGAGGAGGAGGCCGCGGCTCTTTCGGGATGGTGCCCTGCAGGCCGGGAGGTGGGGCCCATGGTGCCCTCCATCCTCCTGCGCTTGCTTGAGCTGCTGGCAGGCCCGGGCAGTGCCAGGGAGCCAGGGCGGGAGGAAGGGCTCCAGCTCACCGTAGCAGTGCCGGTTCAGGCAGCCTCAGGATGCCGTGCGGGTAAAAATCAGCGACCACCAGCCGCTTACCTGGCACTGCCCCGCCACACTCCTGGGGAGGCACCAGGCCAGGCAGGGAGGGCTTCAGAGCCCATCTAGTCCAGACAGGGAAGCATGGGGCACTGAGAGGCCAAGCCCCATCTCCCAGCCCAGCCTCCACCATCCCCGCCTGGCCTGGATGGCCTGGCCTGCAGCAGCCCTGAGCCAGCTGTGTCCCCAGAAGCCAGGCTCCTGCAGCATCTCGGGACACCAGAGTAGCAGGGGACAGCGGGCAGCTCCCAACGGCCTCGCAGCATGGCACCTCTGACCTCAGGCTCTGCAGGACAGGATCCTGAGTCTCCATCCCCACAGGGAACAGCACTGCCCACAGTGCCATCTCAGGAACCTCCCAGCCTGCAGGCCCTGGCTCAGGGACTCAGGGACTCGGGGCCGGGATGGACACTGAACCTCCAGGAGGCCTTGAGCAACTGCTGCGGGCATCAGGCATCGGGGATCCCCAACAGGAGTTGGGGTGCGGCATAGAAGGTGGAGATTATGGCCCTGGACACGAGGGCAGCTGAATAAAGGCACCTGTGCCTGGCTCCCAGCGTCAGTCCCGAAACAACCTGGTGGCTGCAGAGGCAGAGTGGAGAGCGTGGGAGAGTGTGGTCCTTGTGAGGACCGGTGAGAGGATCGTGCAGGAGAAGATGAAATCTTCCCATCTCAAAGCTGGGCAGGCCAGCGCGCTGCTCTGGTCCACAGCCCAGTTTATAGAACAAGAGCAAACAGGGCGCCTGGCTTGCTGTTCCCAGCTGGTTAGAGGCCAACGTCTCCTCCCAGAGGGCGCTCCCGACCCCCCAGCTGGAAAAGCCTCCAACCACTCACTCTCGGTCTGCTGCTTCAAAACCTGGCCATTCTTTCTCTTCCTGCTGTTTTTCCTACCCCGCCAGATGAAAGCCTGTGACAACAGGACGCAACTTGTCTTGGTCACTGCTGTGTCCCCAGCACAGAGCCTGTCCTGAATAAATAGCCCCTCAATCCAGGAGCAGCAGAGCTGGGGCCAGACCTGCTTCCAGGCCGGGCTCCCTCCTTGGATCCCCTCAGGCAGAGACCATGACCCACGGCAGCAGTGGGGAAAGCGCACCCCTACAGTTCTGTGCACACAGTAGGTCCTCAGGAGGGTGTGCAGGCAGGGAAAACAGCCCGTCCCTGACAGGAGGCTCCCCAGGTGCACGCGCACATGCACATACAGGCACACGCAGGGGTCCTGACAGTGGCATGGAGTGTTCTGGAGTGCCTCATGACACCACGCCTATGTCCCTGGCACACCCTGGTTCCCGCAGCCCTCTGGAGCTGGCCGGTCCAATGCCCATGGCTGTCCCGCCGAAGCCTTATCTCCTGGGTCCAGGGCCCGTCTCAGACGTGTGTGTGGCCCCACGCGGCCTCCCAGAGCAGTCACTGAGGTGGGAGGGGAAGTGAGAACAGGGAAACGGGGACAGCGTCTTACGGGGTGGAGCCTCGCTGCCCAGGGCCACCACCTCTGCTCACCCTCACCGAGCACCCAGCCCGCTGCCTCCCCTCCGGCCCCTCTCCCCGCTCCCCTGCCAGGCGTCCTGGGCCTCTGGCCAGCTGAACACACCACGCCATCTCCAGATCTGCTGTGGGGGTCCCAGCATAGGCAGATGTGTGCAGTTCCTAAGTGGGGTGTGGAGCTCTGGAAATCAGGCAACCAGCCCAGGGAAAGTGGGAGCAGCCCCCCCACTCCACCAGGGCCCCCTTAACTGTGCTGCAGACCGGGGCTCAGGAAGAGTGTGTGTGAGGAAGGAGGCCTGCTTTTTCCCAAAACACACGTGTGCGCGCACACACACACACACACACACTCACACAGCAGCAGGGTCCCTGAGTGGACCAGCACCAGGGCTGCGCCCCTGCGGGGCTCCCCATGCTCACAATGCGCCCTCGGCTCCCGTGTCCTCAAGGCTGCTCAGAGTGGGCCCAGCCTCCTCTGAGCTCACGCTCTCTGGTCACCACAGGGAACAAAGACCCATACGAGCCCGTGCCACCCCAACTCTACCTGACACCCCCTGCCACTGTGGGGAGCCCCCAGGGTCCCCCACATCAGCCACTGGGGCTGGAGGACAGCTGGAGCCGGGCTGCTCCTGTTGCCCACGCTTTCCCTGACAGAGGGGAACCTGGCCAGGTGGGCCTCGTTCGCCCTCTTGGCTCCAGTTCCGGCTGGGCAGGGTCCCTCTGCCCTGGGCAGTGACCCGCGAGTGGAAGCCGAGTCCACGGCGGGGCAGGCGCCTGCCCTGTCCCTATCTCCGCTCCTCCAGATGAAGGCGGCCCGGCCTCTCGCCCTGTTTACCCAGCGCTCTCTGCCACTGTACCCCACATCGATCCGGCTCAGCTTCTCTTCTTCTCCCCCAGTCTCCCTGTTCAGCCTCAGAAAGCCCCTTATCACCACCGGATGCCCGGCCTTCGGCCGCCTGGCCGGATAGATTCCCCATTAATTGATTTTGCCTCCCCCAGCAAAGCTCCAGTTGGCCCTGCCCATCAGCAGCAGTGATTCCTGGAAGGGACTGTAAGTCACACTGTGTGTCCCTGAGGGAGTACAAGTCCCGCACTGGGGACACTGGATTGGTGTGGCAGACACGGAGGGAGGGAGGGAGGGAGGGAGAGGGCCCTGCGGACCTCAGGAGCTGACCTCTCCCAGATCCCACCACCCACAAGTGGGGCCGTTCCTCTATATGGGGTGGCCACAGGGCCACGGAGGTCCCCCCGACACTGGACCCGCTCCTGGGAAAGATGCTGTCCTGCACCCCAGTCCAGGGTCAGCCTCGAGGGCTCTGGGCAGCCGAGGATCCCTGAGTGGGAGCTGGAGGTGGGAGGACCTCAGGTCTCCCCGCAGGCCGCAGGTGTGTGTCTCCCGGCCTGGCCCATCCCCATCCTCTCTGCTGCCTGCTGCAGCCGTCCCGCCTGCAAAGCACAGGGCAGAGCTGCCCCAGGCCGAGGGAGCCTGCTGCCCGGGCCGGCTGGGGATGCACAGCGCACTCCTGCACGGGAAATGTGGCAACTCCTCAGAAGTTCCGCACGGGGCTGGGGATGTGGCGAGCGCAAGGTCCTGACTTCTCGATTCCTGGTACCAAATTTTTAAAAAGCTCAGCAGAGAGGCCGGAGGGAGCAGCCACCTGTGCCCAGGTAGAGCTGGAGAGAGGCAGGAACAGGGGTGCACGTAAGAAGCCACACACGGGTAAGAACCACCCACGTGCGTCAGAGCAGGATCATTCAGGAAGGCAGGAAGTGGAAACCACACCGTGTGCCAACTGGGAGTCCCTCGGGTAAAGCCGAGGGGCACATCCACCCTGTGGAGTATTACTCGGCCGTGAAGAGGGATGGCGTTCTCACAGAGGTGCACGTGAATGGGCCCTGCGAACACCATGCGCGGTGAAAGTAGCCAGGCGCCCGGGGCCCCGTGCTGCGTGACTCCTCTTATTACAGGAAATGTCCCAGGTGGCGAAATCCACGGGGCCTGAGAGCAGATTAGCAGTGGCCACAGGCTGCAGGGGTCTGGTTTGGGCCACAGAGTGACAGCTATCGGCTGAGGCTTGTCCTAGATGATGAAAACAGACCGTGGAGGTGGCCACACCATTGTGCGATGACACTACAAACCTGGAATCGCACACTTGGGTGCGGGAACGGCAGAGTGGGAGAATTCACCCCAGCGCCCCTCTCGCACACCCCAGGAGCGGAGAGGGGAAAGGCAGGGGCAGCCTCGGTTCCACCCCGAGCCCCGGCTCTTGTGTTCACACTTCCGTCCCAGCGTGTCCCCCCTGGAGGGGCCCGGGAAGCCGGGGTGTCCGGGTTATCAGGGCACCAGCCATGCTGCCCGGAGCGAGGGTGGCTCACCTGTTTACTCTCCTGTCACCGCGCCCGCCCGTCCTGTAGCCAAGGCAACCGAGGAGCCGTCCACTCACCTGCCAGAGCAGGAAGCCTT
>PVLA01003217.1:0-223507 GCA_004027455.1 Hydrochoerus hydrochaeris | reverse complement strand
GTCGAGGGTGGAGACTCCAGGGGGGTTGCTGGAGGCCCTCTAGATAACCCCTTTGTGAGGACTGGTTGTGGGGTTTTGCCTTCTGTGAATAATGTGAGAGAAGTTTATGCGGGAGCTTTGGGTGAAAGAGCTCATGGAGGAGGATTTACAAAATTCCTGTGAGACAACTGCCCTGAGACACTGGACAGGCAGCCAAAGATGGGCAACTAGGACACATATGTTACGCCACCGGCCACCTAAGACAGGCACAGGACCAATTGCCGTCCTGCAGGCCCATGACGGGTAAGGCCTGGTTGGGTACATGTGAAGAGTCCTTGACCTAAGACAGGTGCTGTCCTCGCAGGGACAGCCGCTCCCATAAATGATAAGGAAAGCAATGTAGGGAGCGGCATAATAATCTCACACATCTCTTCCTCCTGCAAGCGTCCGGTATGTCAGCTTGCATTTCCCGGGCTGACTAAATGTCAAGATTAAAATGTTAATTGATACCTATTGCCCTGAACCTGGGGCGCTTCCTGCTTGGAGTTGAGGTCAACTAAAACCTATTGTTTGGGATTGTCCCTGCCTGGCCCTGGGCCTGGGGCGTTTCCTGCTTGGGGCTGGGGGTTGCTGCCAGGGTTGGCAAATATATATTCCAGCTTCTAAAAAATAAAAGCGGATTCAGATTCACTCACAAACTGGTGTGCAGTGTTTTCTGTCTCTCAATCGCCGACTCCCTGACCACCTTTGGGAAACCCTAGCCCTGCCGCAGCTGGACTCCGGCATTCTGCCTCTAGACTCAGTTTTGTAAATTTATATTAAAAAGTATCTGTAGAAGGGCTGGGGATTTAACCCAGCGGCATAAGCACCTGCCTGGCAAGTGCAAGGTCATGAGTTTGATCCCCAGTATCAAAAAAAAAAAAAAAGTTTGTGGGTCAGATTGATTTCATTAAGAAAAATCGATGGGAAAATAGAGTGTACATTGACATTATAGGACAGTGTAAGCACCAAAGAAACATAAAATGTCATTGAATTTAGCTGGTTGATTTGTTTGAACTTCCTGCTGGACATCTGGCCGGTATCTCAATCTAACTATGTTTAGAATTGAAGCCATTACCTAATATCTCAAAATGTGTTTTCTTTCAGGTGCTTCTTCTATTAGTTCACTGCATGAACATCCAGTTAATTATCCAAACTAGGAGCTTGTTATGCACTGCAAACATTTACTGCTAGGTTTTTTAATTAAAATAAATAACCACCCCCCAAAACAAATAAGGACCATGGGTACTGCCCTTTATTTCTGTACAGCCAATCAACTGCACACCTAGCGACCAGGACCACCTGCCACTAGCTGCTTCTCTACTCCCTCTGCTGTTGCTCTAGGGCAAACTGCCGTCTCTGACTCAGACACCTTGGGATCCTTTTTTTCTGATGCCATGTTCTACAGTTGGCACATAAAGCAAAAATTTTGGTCAGAAAGTGTATGTGAACCCATAAGCACATTCAGCCCAGGAGATGCTCAAATTCTAGAACCAGCTGTGGGGCTGTCATCTCCCAGTGCTCATTCTGGGGTCCTCTCTTCACTGACTACATTCTTCCAGGCTAGGAAAATCATTCTTATTTTTTAAAAAATCTTCAGTTTATCTAGCAGATAGAATTGAATTTTCAGACATTAAATGTTCACATAATGCATCTCAAAAATGCTACAAACTCATTGTCTTAAACTACATGCTTCCCTAGCCATGTTCCATTATGCATCCTCTATTTGCAATAAAAAAAATAGAATCATTAAACTGAGTTGCTGAATCGTTGTCGGGTCTCTAGAAAACTCCTCTGAGGAATTCACTATGTATGATTTTGTTCCAACTTTTTATTGGACACACAAAGGTGAGCTTGTAATTTCTGGACCTTGCTTTTTGTATATTGTATTTCAATTTGAAAATGCAAAATACGTAGAAATACAATTGTACAAATGTTATCATGGATTTTTCTTGTTATTTGGAGAAATGAGAAAATCTTAATGGCTCCTTTGTATCTCTCCAAATTAATTCCTGCATCTTTTTCTACCTCAATGTTCCTGAATTTAGACATTAAATTTTTAATGGTTTGTATTAATTTTTTCTTTTTTTTTTTTTGTCATTTTGAGACAGGGTCTCACTATGCAGTTTCAGGCTGGACTTCAACTCACTTTGTAGCCCAGGTTGGCCTCAAACTTACAATAATCCTCCTCCCTCAGCCCCTCCAGTGCTGGGATTACAGGTGTGTGCCACCACACACAGTTTCCCCCCTATATTTATCTTCACTCTCAATTTAAACAAAGCTTTCTTAGGAAGTTCAATCAACATTACTGATTGGGTTACTTCATTGTTACATACTCACACACAGCCTCAGCACCCTCAGAGTCCTCTGATTATGTTTTTTGAAACAGTGCTGGTACTTGAACCAAGGGCCTCATGCATATATTAGCCAGTTATGCCAACTGCTTTCCTTATTAGCACTTTTACTCCAGGAATGAGGGCAAAACCATGGGGGGGTGGGGAGAGGAAAGAGACAGAAATATAAAAGAATTAAGATGTGTTGTGTACATGTAAAATTCCCATGGTGAATGGGATCATTATGAACTGCAAACACAAAACTTGTACCATGGTGACCACCACAGATCACATTTAATTCTTCATTCTGATCTGGTTTCGTGGTCACAACACCAACATATGCATAATAAAGCATATAAAATGGAACAGGCAAGTACACAGAAATGAAATTCAGGTATATAGGGATGCCACACTGCGAAACAAAGGTACTTTGACCTTAAAGAGAAAAGATGGAATGTTAAATAATATATTTTCATTGTTGCTTTTATAATATTCAGAAGAAAATAAGAGATAATTTACAGAAGGTATGAAATTTTACAATTGCAGAATTTGTGACTGATAGGCAGGTTTATAGTCTCAATCTCTGAGCCTCCTCTCTTATTCTTTTCTTAAATCCCCAATCCTGGGAATTGAAACCAAGACGTCACATATGCGAGGCAAGTGTGCTACCATTAAGCTATTCCTCGGTCCTTTTTATTTTTTATTCTGAGTTCTCACTAAGTCACCTATGCAGTACCAGCCTTAAACTTGCAATTCTCCTTCCTTAGCCTATGGAACAACATTCTATCATATGAGAAGAACAAATTGCCCTGCTTACAGTATTCCAGTGCCTTCTTCTCATGACCAGAATAAAGTCCAAGCTCTCAAACAGTTCCTCTATATTCCCTGCTTTCCTTTGACCTCATTCCCTCCAGAGTTCTGCTCATTCACTAAGCCTTGAGTTCCAGGCACATTGATCTTTTTCCTGGCCACATAAGAGTCAAAAATTTTGTTATTGCTTCTCCTGGATTCCAGGTATTGTCACTTTCTTATCATTTATGTCTTAATTCAAATATCACTTTCGCAAAGGGATTTTTCTTAATCTCTTCAGCTAACACTCTTACTTCTATTCAAAGACATTTCTTTTCCAGAAATTCAATAGTACTATTTACATGACACCTATTATTTACAAGATTGATATTTTTATGTCCATGTGAAGGCAGAGACTTATCTACCGTTTTCTGAAAATATCCTCCGCAGCTGGAATAGCAGCATATGGTAGGTCTTTCCTAGATGCATTAAATGAATTATTTTGGATACACAGCATCAGGCTTCTCAAGCCTTAGAAGTCCTAAAGGAGCCCAAGAACATTCCAACATGTCAAAGCACATGTGTAGTTTTCTAAATGTGTGTAGTGACCTCTACTGGAATGCTTATCATGGACAGGACCAACGAGTCCTTACTTGTTCCTCCTTGCCCTCTCATCTCTTCATTGGCAAAAATGCAAGAGTGGGCATGAAATTATGGGTCAGGGTCTTTTGAGCATCCTCCTGTCTTAGAGAAACCCCATTCCCATGTGCCTGATCACCTGTTGGTTTTGCTTCCAGCTCACTAGCATAAATCATAGGGGAAAATATTCAGGGATTTAGAAAGCAGAGGCCTTTCCCTGATTTCTTTCCAAATCTTATTGCATAAATGACTGCGTTTTTCTGAAAACACAGCTAAACAGTGGAACTTCAGAGAGATAACCTGGGGAGCTGATGATTTGAACACATGTCCTGTGGTGTTATTTCATTTCTCTTGTCTCAAGGAGCAATTTTGAAAAGGGTATTTACCAACAAAAAGCGAAGAATTGGCCAAAGGTTGTCCTCATGTTGAGAATAACAGTTTCACAAGTTTCATAAAAATGTTGTAAGTTGGCACTGAGGGATCACTGGGAGATCACGTGATGCTGAGAATGCTTCACTCGACATAAAAAAGTCAAGTGGGAAACCAGGACCAGGAATTCCAAAAAGATCAAACTAATGAGAGTGGAAATCTGTGAAACATCATGAAGTGATGTGACTGTAAAGTTTTGAAAGCTGCTTTCCTTATCCTGTGTGTTGTGTGTCTATATCTACACATGTATGTTGAATACTGCAGATTTGTAAAACACAAGCCAAATAACCACAAAACAGATTAAGCATAACCCCTTAAAGACAATCCTTGTAAAATTCTTAGTATAGAAACTTCCATTCTTTTACATCTATTCTAGTGTTTTATTTATGAACACATCACAAATACAAGTGTTTTATATATGCGTGTGTATACACATATGTGAAATTAATTCAAATATACTATTTACTTTATATCTTCAACATTGTCATTTAGCACTATGAAATATATTCATTGGTCTTTTCCCAACATTTTCCCAAAAATGTTTTATGTAATTAAGTATTTGGGCAGGTAATATATGTGCATAGTACAATGTAGAAAAAATTTTTAAGTAACTTCTTTTTCATTATTTTCACCTCTAATGGTAACTGCTACCATCTGGGGAAGGATTTCATTTATAAATAAAGCTGAGCATGACTAACATGGTTGGCATAGTGTCAGGCACTATGCTGAGTCCCTTATATAAATAATTTCCTTCTTATTTTAATAGGCACACTAAAGGTTGGTTAAAACATTGGCTCAAGGGTACAGAGGAGATAACTGGCTGACTGAACTCATTTCAAGACCAAGAGCTGCATACCTGACACATGCTAGAGATGAGATAATTACTCTTGGGCAGATTGGATAATGTGAATCAGCTTTGTGGGGTTCAATTCAGTCCTGGAAAGGACCCGTTGAAAGCTGCTGAGATGAAACAGAGTGAGCTTGAAGTACTGTCATCTCACGGTCAACCCTTTCTCACTCGTTAACACGTCTTTCTGTTTGGTTTTATTGGAACTTTGCAGAACACTTTGGAAGTTAGGTCAACACAAACACAGCATTATGTAAAAAAGTTATCTTCACAACGGGCCTCTTATCTTTGCTATGAGTCCTTTTTTTCGAGTAGGCTTATTAACCTTTATTCACAACTCAAGCAATACACTGTGTACTTACATTTATAGGCTCAAAGATGTCACTGACTCTTGGAACACATAGTTACTGTATTTGGTTCACATACACTTATTAAAATCACATAATGAAATATGGTTTTACTTTTCTTGAGTGATTAAAACAAGCTTAAGTCCATTCGACCAACTATGTGGAAAATGGCAAAAGATGTAATAAAAACTTCTAAGACAGTATTAACAAGTAACAAGTTAAATTCTGGTTATCTGCTTATAAATCTTACATAATTTGTAGTACTAGGGATAAAACTCAGGGCCTCGCACGTGGCAAATGTTCTATCACTGAAGACTACATCCTCAGTCCTTTCATAATTTTAATTTTGATTCAAGGTCTTGCTGGATTTTCCATGCTGGCCTCAAACTCACAACCTTCCAAGCTAAAGCCTCAGCTTCCTAAATAATTGGAATTATAGGTCTGTGCCACTGCATCTAGCTTCAATTATATTTGATATAAGCTTCAATTTGGCTTCTCTATAGTATAAGGTAGAAATATTGACGATACTCTAAATCTGTAAAGTATGTCCTTATTCCTTTTAGGAACAGTATACAGTTGTATGTGCATAACAGAGTGACCTACATGTACACACAAATACAGTGGGAAAGCAAATATGTGGATTTATTTGCAGTGTCATCCTGGTGATATTTCTGAACCTATGTTTTTTGCAGCTTTCTTTCCCTGATTGAATATTTTCAGATTCACTGACTTATTCTGCATCAACTTGATAATATTTAAAGTAATTTTACAAATGTGGCTAATATTAACTTCGACTACCCCATTAAAATATGGACTGATCTGTTAAAATTACATTCTTTAGAAACAATACCCGAAGACATACGGAGATTTATGCTTTCTCATTTGGGGGGAAAAAAAACGCTGTGAAATTACTAAGGAAAAGAGAATCAAGATATGTGCCTATCATCAAAATTCAATTTATAAGTGTGGAAGGAAATAATTGGATAGATATATGTGTGTGTGTGTGTATATATATATATATATATATATATATATATAAAGACTGAAAAGAGGCATCAAAAGAAAGAGAATGGGTCACCTAAAAGAATTTAAAGTTAGAAACTCATCTCAATCAATTCCACACCAGTCCAGGGTCATCCGAGACTTTATGAGGGGACTTGCTAGTAGTGGGTTGCTCTGGACATGATGAAATAATCACCGGTGACAGCATGAGTCTGGGAGTTTGGTCAAAAGGACGGGGGTAAAGGGCTGGCCTTGCGTCATGCTCGGCCCACCCCATGGGTGTCTGTCCAATTCCTATCCAGAGGATTTCACTGGTTGCCCTGGGTTGTTTGGACAGATAGTAGTTAGGGCTGTTGTCCTCATTGAACCTGTCCAGAAGGATTGCAGAAATTGCTGAGATTTCTCCTTCCCCTGGGAGCTTTGTGAGAGGCACGTGAGATTTCATTCTGTGGGGTTTATATCTACAAAAAGCTACTGAAGCTAGACACCCGCCAGCTCTAAGCCTCTGTGTCTCAGCTCCCCTCTCCTGGGATTCCAATCCACGGAAGCAGAGATTCAACAACGTGACAGAGAACTGGAAGGAGAATGCTCCGAGGCCGATCTTTATCGGTGACGTCCCTGGGGGGGCTTCCTCAGTGGGACGCTGACAAACTTCCTGTGGAGGATTTGCTGCTCTTTGAAATTTCTTGGGAGGTGACCAATAAAGGTTTGTACCATTCCCTGTGATGCCAGAGCATGCAGATTTAAAACTTTACAGGTGACTTTAGTGATTGTGAATTGCCCAGCAATTGAGGCCAGTGTTCAAACTGAATCCTATATGTCTAGGTTACATAGAATGCTGTCTTTCTCAACAGGCAATTACAACTTGTGGATGTATTTAAGATGGAGAAAGCTGAAAATACTAGTGATTGCCAGAGAATATGAGATTAAATTAAAAATTTAAATCCACTTTATGACAAAACAGGAATGAAAAGTTTATTTACTTTTTTGTTTTATGATTATTCTCAGGCTCGTAATTAAGTACTTTATTCTAGGAAGAATAGTATACAATCAAGGCTAATTAGAAACTGCAACTCTACATTCTATAAGTGAGTATATGAAATATTTAGTAATCAAGATTAATTCAAAGTTAACGTTTTTAATTTAGAAGCCATTCAGAAGGCATAATATTGTAAATTTTTCTTCAGTGTTATGTGTGTATAGAAATTATACAATATGAAAGGAATTAAGATTGACCAAAATAAAACAATTTCTTATTAACATCATTTGTGCTAGTTTGGAGAAGCCAACTAAATGAATTTAATTATTACAACAATCCCCATGTGTTGATATTCTATTTAAACACTTCAAGACATCAAGGGGGTATTAATAAAGAAAAGGTTTGGTTCCGAAGGCTCAGTTCCTCAAGATGGTGAAAGACAGATAAAAGGCAGTGACAGTTTGTAATTTGAAGGATCTGAAATGGTAACGTGATATGATACCTTTTGGCTGACCAGAACCAATGTAACCTCAAAATTAGAATTGTATTTGGCCTCTGTGCTGCTTTTATGAGACCTGTTCCCATTTCTCCTGTGCATGCATTTATAAAATTCCTAAAAGCAAAATCTAAAAAAATCTATTCTGCTTGTGCCGGGCGTGCAAAATGCCCTCGGGAGCCCACAGCCTAGCCCTCCTGGAGGTCAGAGAGGAGAGTAAGGGAGCGTGGGAGAGACCCGGAGTGATACTCTCAACGAAATATTAGCTGCAAGGAGTTTGAACTCCAGTCTGTCAACTATGACTGGGAGGCCATTACGTTCTAAGCAGTGGGAATGTTGACTGTCTCATGTGGTTTTAAAGAAGTGCCATTGCTAGTCAGGGGAAATAGAAAAGTTAGACTGCAGTGTGAGTCTGGATAAAAAAAGTTTGCCTACGTGTTGGAGGAAACATTGTTTTTTTCCTCTTTGCTCCTTACAACAATGATTTCCTCTTCACAGACTTGAGCAATTCACTGAGACTGTTATGTTGAGGATATTTAGGATTATTTAAAAATTTAATAAATTCTGTCACAATGAATATTAAGAGATGTAAAGCCTTCTGAAATATAGTTCTTACACAGAATCCTCCCTTTTAAAGTATTCTGGACATAGTTTGTTTTACTGCTAAGCTAGCATATTGCTGGGCATAATACTTTCACTTGCTCTTCCTTAAACTGGACGTCATAACTCTAGGTCGCATGCTGGAATGACATACTGGAGTCAGAAAACTATAAGCAAACAGCGTCGTAGAAATAAATGGTAACCTCAAATCCAGAATTTGCAGTCAGGCCTTCTAAAGGAGAGGACTTTGACTTAGGTGGAGCTCAAAGAGTTTGCAAACCTTTAGGAATTGTGTCTGGAAAACGTGTGCATGTGTGTGTACAAGTCTGTCCTGAGAGGACCTTGTTCTTTAATCAGATTTTCAGATGCCTCTATGATTAGTATAGGAACTACTGTGTTGATTTCCTTATATACCCTTGATAGTAACTCCTTATCAGGTGCATAGTTTGAAAATATTTTTCCCATTATATACTTGTCACATTGCTCTGTTGACTGTTTACTTTGCTGGGCAAAAGATTTTAATTTTGTGACTTCCCTTTTTGCTATTTTTGCTTGTGTTTCCTATGCTTTTGAGGTCTTTTCCAAAAAAAGTCCTTACTCATTCCAATGTCCTGAAGAACTCCAATGTTTTCTTCCAGTACTTTTACAGTTTCATATCTCACATTTAAATCTTTAACCTACTTGGTTTAATTTTTGTACTTGGCATGAGGTAGAAGTTTAGCTTGTGTCTTGGTTACTTTTCTTATTGCTGAGACAAATACCCAACACCTGAAGTTAAAAGAGGAAAGGCTTATATTGGCTCCCAGTTTGTAGAGGTTTCAGTTTATGTTTGGCTAGCTTAACAGCAGAATGGAATGGGAGAGGGGCATCGCAGAGGAGAAACAGTTCATAGCACAAGAAGGGCAAACAATGCAGCAAGCAACAAGCAGAGACCCTCTTTCTGTCTTTTATATTACATCCTTACCCTTAAGGTGGGTAGCACTCATAACTGGGGTGGGCAATCTTAGTTCTACCTAGAACCGTGCCAAACCAACCAGTGGACTAATTTAGTGATCACACACCTTTGATCCTAGCATTACATTCTCTAGACCCAGCCACCTAAGTCCCACCTAAGACTGCGTGAGGCTTTGGAGGACATCTAGACACAGCCATAACAGCTTCATTCTTTTGCATATAGATGTCAACCATACTAAACCTCATTTGTTGAATAAACTGTCCTTTCCCCAATGAGTGTTCTTGGCACCTTTGTCAAAAATCAGCTGGCTATAGACGTGCAGGTATGTTCTTAGGCTTTCTATTCTGTTCTATAGGTCTACTTCTATTTTATTCCAAAGCAATGCTATTCTGATTATTACACCTTAACTACAGCACATTTTTCATTATAGCATATTTAAATATGTCTACTGTTTATTCTTTTTGCTCAAGACTTCTTGGGTATTCAGTGTGCTTGATGATTCTCTATAAACTTTAGGGTTGTTCTTTCTGTGTCTGTGATGAATGCCGTCGGTATTTTAATGGGATTGCATTGAATCTGTAGATTGCATTGGATAATACGAACATTTTAATATTATTAATTCTTCAAATCCAAGAACATAGGATGTCCTTTTATTTTGTGTGTGTATTCTTCAACTTCTTTCTCCAATGTTTTACAGTTTTTATTGTAGAATCTTTCACTTGGTTAAATTTGACTGAATTTATCACTGTGTATAATTTTAGTAGCTATTATAAACAGGGCTGATTTCTTTTTCAGATAACTCACTACTGGTGTATAAAAATGCTATTACTTCTGTGTGTTAATTTTGTACCCAACAATAGTACTGCACTATTTATTAGTTTTAATAGGTTTTTTTTTAACAGAGTCACTGTGTTTTCTATAAATAAGACATGTCATCTGCAAACAGTTATAATTTGACTTCTTTTCCAACTTGGATTTTCTTTATTTCTTTCAGTTGTTTGATTGCTCTAAATGGGATTCTCAGTGCTATATTGAATAAAAGTGGTGGATGTGGGCATCCTTGTCTTGTTCTGGATCTTAGAAAGCTTTCAGCTTTTCCTCATTAAGTATGATGTTAGCTATGGACATGCTTATCCATTTCTATGCACCAATAGCAAATTATATGATTTGAACATTGTGCAATGTATATATGTATTGAAATGTCACATGGTACCCATAAATATGTATGATTTTTGTGTGTGTCAATTACAGAAAGGTAAAAATCACAGCTGTAAAATATGCACATGCAGGCCGGAGATTTAGCTCAGTGGCAGAAATGCCTGCCTGGCAAATGTGAGGTTGTGAGTTTGATCCCCTATACCAAAAATTTACTGACAACAGTACCTAGCATTTAATAAGCCCTCTGCAGGCACTAGGTTATTATCATTAATTTTCATAAATTAGGTATAAAATGAGGACATTGGACAATCTATTATCATACTAGGCTTATTTTCAGCTTGATTCTATGCTTTTATTTTTAAATGCACAGCAGAAACATAAAAGGTATTGCTGAGGGTTACTAAAATTATGAATGACACAATAATTAGAGGTTGAACTTCTTTGCCTGGTGTGGCTATGCAGTGGCGAGGTCAATGACACCCTTGGCCACATCATATGAAAAACACGATCTGTGTAAACGCTATTCAAGGCACATACACAACTTCAGGACAGATATTACTCTCCTGCTTGCTTTTCTTCCAGGTTGCCAGGCACAAGCACTCTTGTATAAAACTTTCGGAGCTGTCATTGTAGTTATGTATTAGCAGAGTGGCTTTGCTGAAAGTGTGTCCCCCTCCCTCTGCCGAGAACCCAGCTGTTCGCTTTTATTTTTTAGTGTTTTACTCGCCCATGTTTGGAGTACATAATGTTTACATTCCTCCTGAGGAGGCGGTACATGCACATCACATATCTTAATCCTTTTTCTCATTCCCTTCCCCTTCTGTCCATCACTAACTGCTTTGATTTGAACCACAGGCCAGCAAAGTGCTGAGAACACAAATATTTGTTTTCCAGTGTCACAGGGAACACGTAATCACTCTCTGACCTGGAAAAGCCTACCTCAGAGACAAGATCCTACCTGCATAATGGAGATTTCTGTTCCTGCAAGAGTGCCTAGGGACAGAAAGGTCAGATTAGTACTGCACATCTTGAAACAAATGTCTTCCGAGGGCTGTCACTCTAGTACTTTAAAAATAGTATAAAGAGTTCCCCAATTTTACATAAGTAAATATTTTCATGAACCTGGTCTTCATTTTAGATAATGCCTATTCCATCCAGATTTAAAATAGTGGTTTTTTTTTCCTTAGTAAAACTGACACTATTTATAGATGAAAACTTAGGGCTTTAACTTCCTCACTGACATACAGGTGCCACAGTAGCTCACCTTTTCTTATTTAGGAAGCGCCTGGTACTTTGTTCTTATACTAAAGTAAAGGACCACCCCCATGCTGTTTGGGGAAAATGCAGATCAATAAAATACAAAGTACTTGTTTGAAAGTGAAGGTGAAGTCCAAGCTCAGTGGCCTATCCTGTGGTAAAACAATAATCCAACATTTTAGAAAACTTTATTTTCATATTAAAAACATGCACTGGTGAATGCTTTTTGGTTTATACTCCAAATTTGAAAATGAGAATGACTTTATGTCTGTCTTTGCACTTATACTCTAGCAATTCTAAGAAAGAAATTTGAGTCAGTAAACAAAAGTAAATAAACAGTGTAAAAATGTAAGAAAAAGTAGGTAACAAATAAATATGGAGAGGACAAAAAGAGACCAACCTACAGCTTAGTGTATGAGATCGTGGTGAGGGAGCCCACTGCAAGGAGACTTCAGAGCAGGGCATTTGAGGGACAAAGACGTATTTGCAATCCAGGCTCAACCAATGTGGCTTTTATTTTTTAAATGTCATGATTTTATTCTTGATACCCTGGGAGAGCATAGCCATAGCATTTATCCTTACACAATATGGCAGTTTTGGGAGTATCTGTATCAAAGCTGATAACCTCAGGTAGTAAAAGAGATAGCAGATTAATTATGTTTACGTTTTCATTTTAATAGACACATCTTAAAAGAAGTACAAATGGCCAATAAGTACATGAAAAAATACTCAGCAACTTTGGCCATCAGAAAAAATGCAAATCAAAATGAAACTAAGATTCCATCATACTCCAGAAAGAGTGGCTGTCACCAAGAACTCGAAAAACAACAAATGCTAGCAAGGTAGTGGGGGAAAAGGAACACTTACATTGTTTATGGAAATGTAAATTCATACAACTACTTGGAAATTAGTATGGAGATTCCTCAAAAGACTAAATATACAAGTTCCATTTGACCCAGTTGTAGATATTTTTTCTGGGTATCTTCCTGAAAGAGTTAATAGCATCATGTCACAGTGATACATATATATACCCATGTTTACAGCAGCAGAATTCATAATAGCTAAATCTTGGAAGCAGCCTGTATGTCCATCAATAGCTGGATGGATAAAGAAAAAAGGGTATCTATATACAATGGAGAAAGACTTAGCTATAATGACAGATAAAGTTGAGTCATTCATAAGAAAATTGATGCATCTTGCATTCATAATGCTAATGAAATAAATCAGAGGCACAAGGTTGACTGTCACATGCTTTCTCCTATATGTGAAACCCAAAGTGTAAATAATTTGAAGAGCAAAATAAAAGCTAGATAATAGAAATCAGGGAGATAGATTTTGTGGTGGTGAGAGAGGGACCGGAAATGGACAGAATGATGGGTGGGGAAGAGGGAGTTAAAAGGATCAAATTCCACATATATATGTACCAATTCCCCACAATAAATGCATTTATTTTGTATCACAAACATAGACTAATAACATTTTTAAAAATGATTTCAGGAGCCAGCGACCTCACTCGGTGGTAGAGCACTTGTCTAGCATGCATGAGGCCCTTATTTGCAACAGGGAGGGAGATAAAAAAATAAAAATAAAAAAAGAGAATTTCTCCAGCAAATAAAAATGTATTTGCATTAATCCAAGTCTATTTGAACTTGAAACCCATAACCTAATAAACAAGGCCACTCTAAAGACTCCGGTTAACATATACGCTTGCAAATAAGAATTTTCAAGAATAAAAATGTAAGTAAGGCATTTAATTAATGTGTACTACCACAATTGTGTAACATATTCTCTTGATAAGATGAAAGAATTGAGTCTACAGAAGATGATAAATAATTTTAAAAGTTTGCATTTTATTCTAAACCATTAAAGTGGTTTAGAATAAATCTTATGCATATTTAAATATGTTGCTAAGATGTGCCTCTCACACTTGGAAGAAAAGTTCTTGAAAACTGTTTCTCTAAAGTAATTTTCCTTAACAAAGACTGTGATTGGATCATAAACCTTTCCAGAATTTGTGGAAACACATACAGTTAACGTTGGCATCAATTTGCACTTAGATTCATTGCTGAGTGGTTAAGTGAATTGCATCGATTGTGGTCTAAGAAAGAAGCTGCTTTCAAGTTTTGCGTATCTTCTCCGTGTGTCCCACACTGCCCTTGCTGTCTGACAGCCGACTTGTGATGGAGAATGCATTTATTATCAGTTTAAGTGGCACTTTAAATTTCAGTTTTAGTACAGACAAAAAGTCTTTCCTTAAAAGTAAAGTTCTTAAAGACAATTAGTTTATGTAAACTCATATAAAATTATTTTCATGTGTTTACATTTTGAAGTTACATCTGCTCTTCTTTTTTATAAATTAGTGAATCCTGTGAGTATCACAGAATAGCATCAACATTCGGCGTCTTCTTTCCCTTTCCCTGAAGGCAATTTTCCAGCAAGTGTATTTTGAATGGTTCAGGAAATGCTCACAGATGGCAATTTGACCATCTGGTTTAGCAACCAATAAGATTTATTAAAATGTAAGCTACTAAAATAAGAAATGTAAGAGCTACAGTGGCTGTCAAAACCTGAATCCTGATGAATTGGGATACTTTTTGAAAAACAGCAGTGGAAAATGAGAAGAAAATTTCCTTTTCAATATGTAATTAATCAAATTGCTTATTGAGATTGAGTTGAAGATATGTTCCAGGATCTTTTAGCTCCAGGACTTCACATAGAATTTTTTGAGGATTTTGTTTCCTTTCTGTTATTTTTCTTTTCCATCCTGTTCTTTTCTTCTTTCTTCCTCTCTTTCTTTCTTTGTTTCTTTCTTTCTTTCTCTTTTATGTATATGTATTTTTGAGACAGGGTCTCACTGTGCAGTTCAGGCTGGCTTTGAGCTCACTTTGTAGCCTAGGCTGCCCTTGAACTCACAACAATCCTCCTGCCTCAGCCTCCTGAGTGCTGGAATTACACCATGCCCAGCTTACTTTTTTCCTTTTTTCATAGTGCTAGAGAGTGAACCCAGGGCTTTTGCACTGAGGTATATCCCCAGCCCTTTTTAAATTTTTTTATTTCAAGACAGGATCTTGTGACATTGCTGAATTGCCCAGGCTCAATTATTCTCCTCCTGTCTCAGTCTCCCAGAGCACTAGGATTACAGCTGGGTCCCACAGTACCTAGCTAACCCTGGGTTTCTTACATCATCCCCTGACCCATAACTGAATAGCAAACCAATCCCTCTGAATGCCTACAGCTCTCCTCCTGTACCCTCTGCTCCCGAACTAGAGCCTTGGATTTACCCATTATTTATGCCTTGTACTTTAATCCCTAGATATCCATTTCCTTCTACTTCCCCTAATTCTTTTACCCTTTCTAGTCATTCTTTAATTGATATTTTAAATGCTTAAATATTCCTTTTTTCATTAAGGGTGTGTGTGTGTGTGTGTGTGTGTGTGTGTTGCTTGGGATCAAACCCAGGGCTTGGTACATACTTGGCGAGCGCTCTACCCAAGCTATGTTCCCGTTCGTGTGAGAGCTCATATTGAAGACTGCTGCTACTGTTTGTCTTTTCTCCTAAGTCCTGGTTTGCTACCCATTTAACAGATGAGCTAATGGACTCATGGGCCAGATAAGTGAGTTCACTCATTCAATATCAGTTTTTACTTTCCCCATTTTTCATCATCATTTAATAGATAACCCTCTACACATGTCTTGGCAGTACGTTTATTTTCTCCCAGGACAGTTTTCTAGGTGTCGACACGCTAGATCCAAGAATATGCATTTTTTCCTAGTTTTGTGATTTAACACTGGTAACGAGTCAATGAGCAATGACTCTGAGATGGCAGAAGTAACACATGAGGATGGAAATTTGCACTTGGGTCATTGAATTGACTCGGGGGTTAGGCCGAGCGTCGTTCCTGGAAATCTGTCACTTCTTTCTCCTTATCAAACAAGTGCCTTGTTGCATGGCTTAGAAAGGGAATAGCCCTGCTGGGTGCAGTGGTGGCTGTGTTCACGTGCCACCCCAGCTACTTGTGGTTAAGGCAAGAGGATCACAAATGTGAGGCCAGCCCCGGCAGCTTTGCAAGACCTGTCATAAAATAAAATGAAATAAAATAGTAGGTTGGGAGTGTAACTCAGTGCTCCCTGAGTTCAAGTCCTAGGTCTTCAAGTAAAAATTTAAAAATTAAAAGAAAAAAAAAAAGGAAAAAGAAACAGAGAGGGAGAGAAAAGAAAGGGAAGAAGGAAAGAATGGAAGGGAAAGGAGGAAGAGAAAGGAAAGAAAAAAGAAAAGAGAAAAGAAAAGAGAAACAGAAAAAGAAGAAACAAAAATCTGTTTAGCTGAGCAGCAGGGGCTTTAACAGAGAGGCAGGGAATTGACCCAAATAATCATTTGTTAGTGTCCCCTATTTAACAACACATTAACTCTCCCCTCCCCTTCCCTTCCCTCCCCTCCCCTCCCTTCCCCTTCCTTCTTTCCTTCCTTGCTTCCTTCTTTCCTTCCTTCCTTCCTTCTTTCCTTTGTAGTGGTGGGGATCATGTATGCCAAGCAAGCACTCTACCCCGGAACCGAACCCCTAGTCCAACCCTTTTTTTCTTTTTAAGAGTAGAAAAATTTGTTGGCGAAAAGGAATAGGGAAAAGGGATTGGGAAAGGCTCCTGAGAGATAGGAGTAGTCCTGAATGAACTGCCAAAGAGCCCACCTCTCAGAGGAAAAAAGGACTTTGCCCTGTTTTTTTAGAAAGCGAAATAAACCCTTGTGCCTGAAATCCTAAATTCTAACTCGGAAAAAGGGAGCCTCATCTGCATCCCTTCCAGTGGACTACTAATCTGAATGATAATAGAACCTTCTTTTTTCTTTTTAACAGTGGGAGGCATCTGTACTGTGATTCAGACAAAGGCCAAGACCACAGCAGAGGAGTGGGGTGAAAACTACTTCCTGATAGGTCCATATTTTGAGCATAATATGAAGACTCAGGTGGAGCAGTGTGAACCTGACAACGAGGCCGTCCGGAGAGCCATGGATGCCATGAATAAGCACGGCTGTCAGGTAAAGGACCAGACCGGTGACCGCGGGGAACAGTCAGGGGAAGACAGATGGCCTTAGACATAGGACTCTCACACCTTCTTGGGGAAGAACGGCAGCTTTGTGAGGATGAATTCACGTCAGATGGAGGGATGGAGGTGAAAACCAAGGGGAACTAACAGGGTGATGGGTTTGAGCTCAGCAGAAGGTAAAGGGTAGAGAAGCCTTTAGGGAGGAAGACCTCCGTATCTGAACTGTAAATGAAGTCAGAGGCGTTGCTAAAATTATTCAGTAGTAGTTTATAGACCGAGGAGAAAAGTTTTGATTCAAACTTTGGAGAATATCAACGTGTTACAGATTTTAAAGGAGCCAGAATTTGATAAATAGAAGCAAATTAGTGATACGGAACAGAGGATGTCGAATTCCTAATTCTTTTTTTTTTTCCTGATGATTATCAGGGATTGAACTCAGGGCCTTCACACCGAACTAATCCCCATTTCTTTAAAAATTTTTTTTAAATCTTGAAATAGGATCTCACTAAGCTACTACATTGGCAAATTGGTCTCAGTCTTTCAATCCTCCTCTCTGGGTCCCCTGGAGCACTGGGATTACAGACGTTTGCCACCATGCCTGGCTCTAAATCCTAATTCTTAGAATCTATGAATGTGTTGCTTTATGTAGCAGAAGGAACTTTATAGATATGATTAAGCTAAGGGTGCCGAGAAGGACCACGGTTCTGAGGTATCTAAGTGGGGCCACTGTAAGCACCATGTCCTCATAAGAGGCAAGCAATAGAATTAGCCTCTGAGAGGGGATGTGACAGCGGAAGCAGAGGTTGGAGAGCTGGATTTTGAAGACAGAGAAAGTACTGTAAGGAATGCAGGTGGCCTCTAAGAGCAGGAAAAGGTGAGACAGTAGATTTCTGCTAACACTGATGGAATTCAGCTCTGTCGGTGTGTCAGTCTTAGCCCGCAAGACCCATTCTGGACTACTGACCTCCATCACTATCATATAGTAAATTTATGTTGTTGCGAGCACCAGGTTTCTGGTAATTTGCTATGTCTACAGTGGGAACCATGATGACAAGTCAAAAGAGGAGAGAGTTTCTGAGCCAGCACCAACTAGGTACGCCAAAGTGTGGGGCTCTTGGTAGCATGGTAAACTGTAGTTTTACTGTGTGTGTGGTTTGGTTTGGTACTAAGAACTGAAATCAGACCCTTTACACTGAACTGTCTCTCCGCTCTTTTTTAAATTTTTCTTTATTTTGAGACAGTGTCTCACTAAGTGACTGATTTACCCAGGCTGGACTCAAACTTGCCGTCCTCTTGCCTACACCTCCCAGAATGCTAGGAATAGTTTAAGTGTAGTTTTATGGAAGAGGGAGAGGTTAAAGAGGATTGCTAGCCAGGCATGGTGGCACACACCTGTAATCCCAGCGTTTGGGAGGCTGAGGCAGGAGGATCGTTGTGAGTTTGAGACCAGCCTGGCCTACAAAGTGAGCTCAAGGCCAGCCTGAACTGCACAGTGAGACCCTGTCTCAAAAAGACAAAAATAAATAAAAAATGAATAAACAAATAAAATTTTAAAAAGATAAAGAGGATTGCTGAGGTTAAGAAATGAACCAATGTAGACAACAAGATACAAAGTAATATTAAACAATCATTCTCCCACCTTTTTACCAAAATAGGAAATAAAGGATGCTTGAGTTTTGTGAGAGGAAATGACCTAATTGGGTTTTCAACCTCTGTGAAATTCACCTTTGGGTTGAGTCCTTCATGTCAATATATAAGTGACAAGAGCACATTTAGCTTCCTAAAGAGGACTAGATTCATAGGCTCATAGTTGAATTCTAAAAAGGTTTTGAGGTGCTTTTTGAGGTTGCATATCATGTATTAGAATAATAAATGTAAAATAAAATCAAGGCAAAGGAACATGCAAATTGCTATAAAATACAACAACCTTGTTTTGGTTTTGATTTTTTTGGTACCAGGAATCAAACTCATGACCTTATGCTTTCCAAGCAGGTGCTGTACCACTGAACTATATCCCACGCACTAAAATACCACAACCAAAAGAGAAGTTAAAACTTAGAAATATGAGTGACTATGTGAATGCAATAGGAAAAAAATAAGATAACTAAGGCATCAAAATTTGCAGCAAAGTAGGAAAAAAGTCACTTTTAAGAATGCAATAAGACTGAGCTGGTAGACTAACAAAGATAATGTATCTTGGGCAATACTTAATTAAGACCTCTAGCAGCAACTATATTGAGAAACATTTTACGTCCTATATTTTTAAATATTATCAGTAAGAAAAATCACACACATTTGTTTACAGAAAAATTATATCTGGCAGGAAATATGGTAAATCCTCTTTCATGGAGGAAAATAAGTGTTGCAGTAAACGTTACACCCAGCTACAGGGTGTTAAAGATGCAGAACATTCATCTGAGAACTCTACCATAAAAGTATGGACTATAATGTCAAGCTCTACAGCTAGGAGCAGAAGGCCACAGGAGGGTATAGAAAGACATTTAAAAAAAAAAACAGAGGTTACATGATCTGGACACATTTATTAACGGCCAGATTTAAAGAAGGGTAGCAATTTGGAATAAATGGATGCGGGTCCCTCTGGCTTCAGGCTCAAACACCTGCAGTTATCACGGCTCTTTTCTGTGTAGCTGAATCTGTTGTTGAGCTTTCAGTAAAGTTTCTATTCTCTGAGCTCAAATCCGTTCGCCTGCTTCGATTACTCACTGTTGAACCGTGGCTGTGTGTTCTGCCCCTGACAGGTGCGCTTTGGAAGGTGGCTGGTAGAAGGGAGTCCCTATGTGGTGCTCTTTGACATAGGCTATTCCGCATGGAACCTGGACAGGTGGAAGGGCGACTTGTGGGAAGCATGCAGCGTTGGGATCCCTCATCATGACCGGGAAGCCAGTGATATGCTTATATTTGGATCTTTAACTGCTTGGTTCTTAAAAGAGGTAATGTGTACCGCATAGGGCTACCACGAAAGAGTGGACCATGGCGTTCAGCACTCAGGGATCATCCCAAGGGCTTTAGATTAAGTAAACCTCGAGATACGTCATTATCGATTATCCTCATACATTTGAAAAGAATTCAGTGAAATGTCTGGCACTCCTCAACTAAATACCAGCCCTTAGGATGAAGTAATAATAATTCTTATTAAGATTTACCTCATAAAAGATTTAAGTGGGATGCCATATCTAAATATCCAATTCTATTACCTGTTGTACAGATGATATGCAGCAGTTTGAAAAGAAAAAGGGATAGTACATATCACGCACCAAACACATGAATCCTAGCATCTAGGGAATGGAACAAAACTTGAAATAATCCATTTTGTTTGTGGATGAGGGTTTGTGCAACTGAAGTGGCTTCTAGACCTTTCATTATTTTCTAAGAGCTGAAAAAGTCTCAGCAGTTACTTTGAAGTTCTTTGTGGTAGAATATATATATGTAAGACTGGTAGAATGTATATATGTAAGGCCTGGTCACGCATGTCTGTGATCCTAGCACTCTGAGAGAGTGAGCAGGAGCTGACACTGTGGCAAGCAGATCGCAAATTCAAGCCCAGTCGGAGAAATTTAGCAACTTAGTGAGACTATCTCAAAATTAAAAATTAAAAAAGAGATGGGGATGTGGCTCAGTGTGAGGGTCCCTTAAATGAAAAAGAAAGGAAAGAAGGAAGAAGGGAGAGGAAGAGGAAGAGGGAGAGAGAGACAGACAGACAGACACACAGAGAGAGAGACAGACAGATGCAGACAGACAGAGACAGAGAAAGAGAGATAGACAGATGCAGACAGACAGAGACAGAGAAAGAGAGATAGACAGACAGAGGGAGACAGAGAGAGGTTCTTATTAAATGAGTCAAAGCAGAATTCTGTTAACTCCTCCAAGTGTAGCTGTGGATTTCTGCGCATCCCTTTCATTGCCTCCCGATGATTATACATAGACAAAAAAATCATACAGTGCATCTTTAGCATCAGGAGAGAAATCCAAGGACAAAAACAAATCACAGAGCCCTGTGTGGGAAAAGTGTTCCTTCATCCAACTTTTTCCTTCTGCTGAAGTCATGCTGATACCCATGAGCATGTCCTTCCATCCACTTTAGGTGAACTATCTTCACTTTATGTTGGTGACAGCGTGGGAGAAAGCAGTGAAGGCACTGGCAGAACCTGTCCCAGTGACAGATTGTCAGTCCTGTTCTAGCAACAGTCAGTGGAACCAACTCTTCCTCTACAGTTTGCTGCCGTGAGCCAGTGCCCCGAGGCTGAGGCCGTGCGTGTGTGTGTGTGTGTGTGTAATTACTTTTTCTCATAAGAGAAACAGAAGGGAGAGGAGGAAAAAAGTATGAATCTCAATTTTCTCCAAAATAAAAAGTTTTGAAAATAAGAATTTTCTTTGGTTAAAAAGGTTGATAGAGACATTGAAAAAAAAAAATTCCAAGCCTATGGGGCAAGTCCTGCCTGTTGTGCCGCCTCTATGAACTGTTAAGAGTATTAAGGAACTTTTCAAAGTTTACTTATTTTGAAGCTCAGAGATCTTAGTGGAAGCCAGTAGATCTCAAAAAGTGCATTGTTAGATCACCAGCATCCCCCGCAAACTTGAAAAAGTGAAAATTCTTACTTCCCAGCACAGAAAACGGAACTAGATTATCTGGAGATAAGATCCACATAGGAGGCTCTAGCCAGCGTCCCCAGTGATTCTGGTACACAAGAAGTGTGATAAACACTGTCTTATGTTCATTCTCTAAACTTACTAGCTCTGTGCTTGGGCTGTTTAAGCTGTGGTGTTTTACTATTTTCTTCAACAAGGAAATAGTAAGCTCTCAGGAGAGTGTAGTGTGAATGTTGATTTTTTTTTCCCCCAGAGGCAAAACAAACTCACTTTGAGGGCAAGAACCTAATGTCCAACTAGCTTGGCGCAATGGAATTAGACCTGGGCTCATAGTGTATTAATAAGCTACTATTTGATTCTAAACATGAGTTATTTGAATTTCTCTTTCTCCCCAGTTCTATATTCTTAAAATATTAATGCGCTTACCATTAAATGCTTTTGACTTTAAAGAAGCAAAGACTCAAGACAAATTTAAAACATGGAATTGTTTATTTATAAAGAAGCTTCTTAAAGAGGCGATCGAATTGATGCAGTTGTTCAATGATACCTTCAATAATATTATTGTAATTTGGGATGCGTCTACTCAATGAAATACTAAGTACATCTGTGCATTTATCAATATTATTAGTAATATTTGTTATTTATTAGTAATATTAGTACCTTCTAATCTGATGAATCAGTGCAAGGGGGATAAGACATAAAAACCTATGGACTTAATGAACACGCTGCCAAATCCTATAAAGCACTTACACTTGCTATGTCTGCATCTCTAATATTTAAACCCTTTTAAATTTCAGTAAAATTTGTTGATATCATAACTCTCCGTGAACTGTGGGTGACGATTAGAATCAAGCATTACCCATAACTTTTCTAAATGCTTTCTTTCTGATGTAGGTGACAGATCATGCAGATGGTCAACACGTTATCGCCCACTTCCACGAATGGCAGGCTGGAACCGGGCTGATTCTTTCTCGAGCCCGCAAACTCCCGATTGCCACAATATTCACAACCCACGCCACACTGCTTGGGAGGTATTTGTGTGCAGCAAATACCGATTTCTACAATCACCTGGATAAAGTAAGCAGTCCCACCTCCTCCCTTCTCGTCTACCTTTTTTTTTTTAGGGTGCTGAAGGATGAAAAGTATTGATCTTTAAATTTCTTGTGCCATCCAGATGATAGCAATACCCTCCAATCAGTATTCACAAAGAAGCTTCCTCTGGGGTGAGAGACAGCTGACATAGTTTCCTTTGTTCACAGTGCAGAGGAGCATAAGAGAGGGACTTATTTCCACCTCACTTTGGAGCAGTACATTCAGAGGGGCATGGAAGGAGTGAGGGTCTGTGTGAACCAAGGGCCGGGATCCTCTTCTATCCTGTGGCTTGGTAAATGCTGTGGAGGAGCTGAATTCACACCCAGCTCTGAGTGGTAGGCGGAGATCAGGAAACCAAAGCACACAAAAGTGTGCCAGGATCTTACTTCCTAGGTTGTCCATAGGCCAGATTTGTCCTATAACTCTGCAATGCATGGATGGGGTTCTTGGGAAGTTAAGTAAGGCAGTAGTTACAGAAGCAAGGATTGGGCCCTTGGTGATATTTCCTCATTTTAGGAGCCCACACAATTCCATGACCTAAGGTTATTCCTTTTTTAAAAACTTTCTGTCGGTTAAATTAGAATAACAAAAGCACATCTTTTGAATTATTCTGTAAACGATGTGAACAAAGCATTTGAATGCCATAATTCAGGAAGTTTTGCAGATTTGGCATCTATATTGACAAATTGATTTAGCATATGAAGGTGTAGTTTCACTATGAGGAAGCTAAAAATTTGAATTCTAAAGATGTTCCCAGTTTAAAAAGCTTCCAGGGTTCTATGAAACAGAATGTGTGTGAGAGTGTGTGTGTGTGTATGTGTGTACGTATGTGTGTAGGTATATACGTGGAGGTGTGTATTACATGAATAATAATCTGATAATCATATAGAAAGTTATACTATTATCTCAAACACACTTTGAGTGCAACCAAGATCTTTATGAAAAAGTTTAACATCTGTAAAACAGTAGGGGGTCCTAATGACAGCTACCTATCAAACGCCAGCTAAGCCAAAGGTCAAATTGTAAGTATAAATTGTACATTGAAAATAAAACCACCAAGGAATTCAGGAAGCCAGGAGGTCAGGAAAATTACTTCATGGTGTCTGATCACCACAAACTAATAAGGGCAAACCAGTGATCTGTGATAAGCTCTGTACCGGTGCTTCCTGGAGAAGAACAAGCTTTGATCTTCCTGAAAGAGAAAATATTAAAGTGGCACATTGAATATTTTACTTCGAAATGCTTAAGGATATTATGTACTAATAATCAATTAAAAGCTAATATACAATAGATTTATTTTTTAAGAAATAAATGCAATATAGTACATAGCTTTATATTATAACGTCATCCTTGTGATAAAAGGTTAGTATTTATAGCACTCTGTCTTCTGATACAAATATATGTATATCATATATACATTTCAAGTCCTTCACTGGTTGAGGTCTACAAGCTTAGATACCACTGAGCTCATCTTTCTAGTAAACATCTGCTTATAAATTAGTACATAACAAGGAGTCAATATGTTGGTTTTGAGTTAAATTCATAATTATTTTTCACAATAGAAGCCTGCATCCTTCCATTAGGTTTAAAATTTGGGTGATCTATAACACTATATGATGGGCCTTAAAGCTTTTTAAAAGCTCAACAAAAAGAACAAATCCTAACGCAGCCTTTGATGCAGGACTCAGGATCAATTTCTGTAGGTTCTGGCTTAGGTGAATAAACATGGGGAAAACGTGAAAGAATAAAAGCAGCCTTTGATGCAGGACTCAGGATCAATTTCTGTAGGTTCTGGCTTAGGTGAATAAACATGGGGAAAACGTGAAAGAATAAAAGCATTGAACTTTTGTAAAAGCAGGAACTATCAGAACTATTTTACTTAAATGAGCGCTCTAACTGAAAAAAGTTAAACCTTTTCTTAAGTCATTCCATAGGGATCTTCATGTTGGCTTAATGTTTTAGTAAATTATTAGCTAAAAATGAAAAGAAAAATACAGCTAAAAAGCATTGCAACTTTTTCAATCAGCTTTTAAATTTTTGAGAACTTACAAATAACAGTGAATGTTTATATGAAAATTTTATTATGGTAAAAGACACATTACCATTGATTCTTTTCAAAATGCTTTTGCTCACTTCAAACACTTATCCTGTTGCTTTTGTTCCTTTCTGAAGCCATTCTGAGCACTTTTTCATGATAGTCTTTATGAGATGTGATCTAAAATACAGCAAACAGTACTACCAAGGGCCACCCAGGAAAAGACAGACTTGAAAAGCCTTGGGGGTTCTCATCCAACTTATTCACTGGTTCTGGCACTTTGTGACTTCTGGCTCTTTCCCAAGATAAAAGTAATTATGCAAAGTAAATATTTCGAATCTATTCAGGATGTCAAGGCAGCCACGATAACAACTAGAGAGAGAGAATCGCAAGAGTATTTCCAGAACTGTTTCTCAGCATGCCGAGAATGATGTGATAAGTACATTCAGAGTGAGGGGGAGTATTTTGGGAAGGATTAATGCCAAAGTGTCTTTTACTGTAATATATTTTTTAAAATTTAGATAACAGTATTTTTCAGTCATACCTCATACCATGCCAACTATAATGTATACGTAGTTAATGGTTTTGCTTTTTTAGAGAGACCTTTCCTTTGGTAATTTCTAATATTTTCTTAGTAACAACTGAATTTCCTAGATGGAAAACTGAGGACACCACTCTAAGAGATTAGAAAATAAGAGAGGAAGGCTTAGAAAATTGATGGATGGTTACTCTTGAACCAAATTTGGAAAATACTAGTCAATCTCAATTATAGAGTTACTTCTCTTTTTCACCAGACCGTATTTTACTGGTTAATACTTTCCTCACTATTTGTTCTTTTTTCTACATCCAGAATTCAATGAATAGTTACAAATACACATGAAAATGTAACAAAGTGAGGTTCATTGTCAAAAGAGCTATGTCCCCTTGGGTGCCATATGTTGGAAAGATTAGTCAGATGTTTCACTATACTAGCATAAGTATGCAGGAAGGTGGATCTCATGTGTAAATAGCGTGGAGGGCTAAGGGTGGTCATGTCTACTACAGACCTCAAAAACAAGGGAAACCTACAAGATAGGGACAAGCAGGCACTGCCTACATGCCTGATCTCACAAAAACCTACCATGGCATTATCTAGCCCCTAGCATTTGCCCTTATATTTTGGAAGCCTTAGTTTATTCACTTAGAAAACCTATCTATAAAAGTCTATCAAATGCTAGCTTGTCCATGAAATATTATATACAATAGCAATAATAGTAGCTGAAGTTATTAAGAACTTTCCATGTGCCATTTTCCTAACTATGTGACATACTAGCTCATTTGAAAGTCACAAAACCTTGGTGAGCTCAAAAACGTTTCATTCTTGTTTGCAGAATTTTCTTGAACATAGGTTTTGTCTTTATGGTGCCTCTAAATAACCCTATCAGGACAAAGACTAAATTCTTAGTCTCATCTTCAGGGATGTTGATGATCTGGCCCTATTGTGTGTTACCAGTTTGAGTCTCTTGCATTCTCCACCCAATGCTACAGTCACATCAGCCAGCCTGCTATTTTCTGTGTACACCATAGTGTTTTTTAGGAAAGATAATTTTCAGCCCAAAATAACTTTTCCTAAACTAAACTTTCATGTTCTAGTCCAAATGCCTTTTTATTCATCCAAGCAATTTGTAGATTAAAAAAAAAAATGAATACAACACAGTTTCTAAATTTAAAAATCGTACTTTCCAGAAGTGATATTGACATATGAGCATGTATTGTAGAATATGAAATACTTCCCCATCCTCAGCAAAAGTGATTCCATCTTACTCTGATTCTTATTCAGATACATTTTTAATTTGCCTATTTTCTACCTGGATTCCCATAAACTTATAAGCTGTACCCTTTAGGATTCAGATGCACATAAAAGACTCACAAAAATGTTGCTTGATGAGAGAATTGGAATGAATGAGGCTGGTCATGCAGAGTATTTAAGAAACTGCTGACCCAAGCAAGCTGTAGACAGCCGATTGACACATTTTCAGAGAGACGGTTGCAAATACTCTAGTCATGAAAGATTGTTCCAAGAATTCCCTTATTTTAGCTGTGAGAATCACATTATCAGTCTCTTTTTAGTATTTTCTTCACTTTCATGCAGCGGTTATTGGTACTGACTTGTTGACAGAACTGGAATCTTATTGATCCAAAAGCAGTTAAATTGATAAGCTTTGGAATCAGGCTGATCAAGAATTAGTTTAGGGTCAGGCTAAAATATTAACAGGCGTGTGATATAAGTTTCCTGACCTCTAAAATGTTCAGTTTCCTCCCCTACAAAATGACAATGACACATGTGTCTTTGTGTTTTATGGGAACATAAATACAAAACCATGCTTAGAAGACAGCCTAGCACATAATGTGGGAAAACACTCTAGTGATAAAATGCTAGAAACTGTATAGCCTCCTTTCCAGTATGATACTGCTAGTTTCTTAGGAAGCTAAGAGAAATAATATTCAGTAACTAAGTGAAATGTTAGACGCTCACTACTATTACTAGTTATTTAAGCATTTGGTTTTTTCTTGTCTAAATTGAGATGCTCAGAATAGTACAAGATTTCACAGTCTAATATACCATCTAATTAAAGTAACTATACTCTAAAATTTTGAAAAAGTTATATTAATGAGGGAAAAGCCTTTACCTTTTTTTCTTCTTCAATTTCTCTTTCAGTGACTTAAGGGTATGATTAAAAATCTTTAAGGTTCAACTTCAATGTCAGCTTTGTTTCAGTGTTTATAGAAAAATGTGATGAAGGCCCAAGCAAAGTAATTAACCCTCTGTTTATAATAAGTGGGATAAATAAAACTATAATTAAAATCCCTCAAATTCAATGATTCTAGGTAATTCTAGTAAAGTAGAAACATCATTTACTTTGGGGATTAAATAAAATTTAGAAGAAGCAATGAAGTCAATGATGCTCTCGGAAACATAATTATGCATTTTAGCAATGATTTTCATAAAAGTTTATCAGCACTTTTTTTCTTTTTGCAATAATATAGTCTTACACAGCCCCGAGGAAAAACAATTCTTGAAATACGATGTTGTTTTACTTTTGGGGAAGTCTAACTGTGATCAAATATTTGTTTATTTTAAACAGTTTAACATCGACAAAGAGGCTGGAGAAAGGCAGATTTACCATCGCTACTGCATGGAGCGGGCCTCTGTTCACTGCGCTCACGTGTTCACCACAGTATCGGAAATAACGGCAATTGAGGCAGAGCACATGCTGAAGAGAAAGCCTGGTAATTATCGTCTGTGAGTTTGTCACTTGTCTTTCAATTGCAAATGACATTAAACATGAATTTCGTTTCAGCATGATGTAATAATTACAGGAAAATTGCATTCACTCTTACCACCCAAATCGTCACATGTATTTCCATTCTTAATTTCAGTAGGTTTGCAGTGAAACCAACATAAACTACATCTGGGACACAGTAAGAGATCAATCTGTACTTGCGGAAAAAAATAAGTTATGCTTGATGTAGTAAGAATGAAATTGACATAATGATTTAGCATGTGCGAGCAAACTGACTTGATATGCTTTTTAAAGTGAAAGAAACAGTATCAGAAGTTTTTGTGAGATTATCCCAGTCTTACATCTTGCAATATTGCCTCCTAAGTGCCGTTTGGAGGAAACCTATTGTTTTACCTCTCCCCAGATTCCCTTGTAAATTTTTATGGAAACTATTCCCAAACCTAACCATAATCTGCATTGCAAAAAAGTGAGCTCATTAACAGGATCCTATCACCTGGCCACGGCCGATTGGCTCCAAAGCAAACACTCGACATAAACTGGACCAATAGGAATGCTCCCCGTAGGAAGGCGGCTAAACAGACTAGCCTCTGTTTGAGAGCATCCTTGTGTAATGGAATGCTGAAGCTGTTGGCTGTGTGCATATTTATATTCTGTTCCTTTGGATACAAAAATGTTAAACTGCGGTGAGCAGAAACAGAGAGGACTCTAGGCTCTTTGAAGCAGTTTAATCATTCCTAAGGCCGAGTTGGATGTTTGCCCTGAGACACTCTACCCTCCTTTTAACAAATTCTTCACTTTACATTTAAGCCAATGTTACTAGGTTTCTATTATTTGCAACGAGATGGTCCTAATTAATATATCCTTGCTTAGTTTCTGTGGTCTTACCTCTAGGGATTTTATTTTTAGGTATCGCTCAGATGTCTACGGGAGGTATTTCAAGATATTAGATGGAACAAAAACAAACAAAAAAATAAGCCAAGTAATGAATAGTGGCAGCACAACTACCTGTGTTAGGGTACTCTTTTTTCCTTTCCACAAATTCTGATGGGTTTTGCATTCTCTTGTATTCCTACACACACGCCTCTCTTACAGTATATGACTTCAGTATGCTCATTTCTCTCCTGGATCTTTCCCTTTTCTCTGTCTCTGTATCCTTTTCTGAACTTACAAACATGCTTTTTTCCCCCCCTATTCTAAAATGAAATTTCTCTTAAGGCTGTCAGCCTGTCAAATGTCTAAACAATCTCTTCCTATCTCTTGCTGCCAAATATCTTGAAAGACTAAAACCACAGTTTCTGTGTTCACTTATTCTCTAGACCCTTGGATTCTGGCTTCTATCCTCCAACATTAGCTTGAAACAGCTTTTCTGAGAACTCATTAAATTCACAATTCTCTGATTTTTAAAAAATGTTTCTTTATATTCCCTGGCATAAAGACGACAGACGCCTCCCTTTTTATTTTTCATAATACTGCAGATACTGAATTCGATTATGATTATTTTCTGATGTATTTAATAGCTTTTCTATTTTCTTCTGTTTTATAAAAGTGGGCATTCTGGGCTGGGGATACAGCATTTGGCCTAGCATGCATGTGGCCTTGGGTTCAACACAACAAACAAATAAACAAACAAACAATAGAAAACATAATCCAACAAAAGTAGGCACTCTCTAAAATTATGCAGGATTTTGTTCTGCTATTGACTGTTTTGTTTATTTTTTGCTTTCTTAGGGATACAGCTGCAAAGTAGTGGTGAAAATCACAAGCTTGATGGCAAACTTTCTAAATTCAGTACCAAAAATGATTTTGTGTTGAATATATGTTACTAGCTGTGCCACTTTGTACAAGTTACTTAGGTTCCCAGTGTCTGATATACCATAATGTGGATGGCAGTCCTATCTGTTATGTAGAATTGTTGCAATGATTTCAAGAGTTAATACATGGAAAGAACTCAGCTCAGTGCCTAGTCCATTGTAAAGGTCCAGAAAAAAAATCAGTGATGATTGTTTGGTATGGATCACTCTCTAGATTTTTCCAAGTTCTCATCTGTCTTACTAGCTCTCCACTAGCTAGTTTCACTTGAAAGTTCTAACAGAACTATAAACACTGTAATCTAGTCCACTTTCAGAGTAGTGGTAGAATCTCATGGTGGCTCTGATTAAAATTGTGAAATCTTTGAATGCTTTGTGTCTCAAGAAGGTAAACAGACTTTTAGTAGATGATTAAACATATAAAGTTACCCAAGAACACTCTAAAAAGGAAAGAAGGCATCATATGGGTTAACTATGATTTTGTATTCTCTAGTTTTCTTAAAGTTCTCCCCAATTAAAAATATAACAACTGCAACATTAGGGCATATTCTCAATCAAGAAGTAAGTGTTGACTGAGTTAAAAGCTTACATAGTACCAAGTTCTTAAAAAATAAATCATTATGTAGTAATTGTAAAAGACTTATTTATTGCTGTATTATGCCTTTATCATAAATTTGACTCACTACCTAATGCTGAAAAGACAATAGTTTATAATATTGGAGAGAAGGTAATAGTATATATGTATTAATTATAAACAGTTAAATGCAACTTATGCCTTAAATGTCAATTTTTAAGTTTATCATTCACGCTTTAAGGTAGTTATTATCTTTGCAAATATTAATTTCTGAGCCATGTTAACACCTTAATCTGAACATTAGTGCTTTTCCACTGTGTTGGTGTTAACCAACTTCATTTTTTAATTTTATTTTTTTTTAATACTAAAGAGAATAAAACAGAACAGAACAAAGCAAATCAGAACAAAACAATGCAAGCAAGACAGAACTTCAAAACAAGACAACAGGAAATCAACAGCAGCTACCATAATGTCTCTTGTTTTCTTTGAAATAGTTGTCCATACTATCACACAATAAATTCAAATGAAACAAAATATTATAAAACCAATCAAAACAAAAGAGTGAAAGCATTATGGGACTTCAAAATAAGACAATAAGAAATTAACAATGGCTACCATAATGTCTTCCGTTTTCTTCAAAATGGCTGTCCATAGCTTCACACATATTGAAATCAAATAATAGAAAACAGACTAAAATCAATCAAAACAAAAGAATGAAAGCATTGCAGGACTTCAAAACCAGGTGACAGGAAATTAATAATGGTTACTATAATGTCTTGTTTTCTTCAGAACAGTCATCCATACTATCACACATCATAAAATCAAACAAAACACAACAGAATAAAATCAATCAAAACAAAAGAATAAAAGCATTATAAGACTTCAAAATAAATAATAGGAAATCAATAATGGCTACCATAATATCTTATTTTCTTCAAAATAGCTGTTCATACCCTCACATATAATAAAATCAAACAGAATAAAGCCAGTTAAACAAAAGAATGAAAGTATTATAGGACTTCAAAACACGATAATAGGAAACCAACAGTGATTGCCATAATACATTCTGTTATGTTCGAAATAACTGCCTATACCATCAGACACAGTAAAATCTAACAAAACAAGACAGAACAAAACCAAACCTAACCAAATTGTGAAAATGATACATGATTTCAAGACAAAACATTAAGAAATTAACAGTACTTACCGCCTTCTCCTCCTAGGTGTTTCCCTCCTTGTTACTTTTCTGTTGTGCTTTTGGATCCCATTAACTCCTTCTGTTTTTTATGCTACAGTTCACCCCTATGAGTTCCAACCATTTTGCCCATGAACATGACCTCCAGTTGTATCCATTTACCTACAACAGCCTTGAGATTGTCCTACTTTATGGCTGGGCAGTTTTCCATTGTGTGAAAATACCTTATTTCTCTTATCAATTCTGCGGTTGATGGGCAAGTCACCCTTTCTTTGTTATGGTCTCCTATCACATGAAACAATTGTGTTCTCTCCTTTGATTTTCAGTCTATGCATTTACTTTTGAATTAAATGTGTTTCTTGTGTACAGCATTATCAGTGGATCTTGTTTCACGATCCACCCTCCCTGTGTTTCTTTTTATTGCTGAATTGAGGTCATCTACATTAATGGTTACAACCAGCACACAGTGGTTGGCCCTCTCCAGCTGTTGGCCCTCCACTTTTCCTCTTCATTCAATCACCTCTCCCATTTGGCGACCTTCCTCTGCTGCAGTTCCTGGAACCATGGTTATCTTTATCTCTCTCTAGAATATCCTTCAGCATTCTTTGTAGGGTTGGTTTGGTGGTCATGAATTCCTTCAGTTGTTCTTTATCATGGAAGTATCTTATTTTTCCATTCATTTTGAAAGATAGTTTTGCAGGGTACCTCAATCTGGGTTGGAAGTTGTTGTCTTTCAGGATTTGAAACACTTTATTCAAAACTCTTCTTGACTTGGTTTATGTTGAGAAGTCTGCTGTGATTCTGAATGATTTTCCTTTATAGGTGATCTGTTTCTTTTCTCTAACAGCTTTTAATATTCTGTTCTTGTGCTGAATTTTTGGGATCTTAATTATTATATGTTGGGGTGTAGATTTACTTTGGTTATGGCCAGTTGGAGTTCTATATGCCACATTTATCTATATGCCAGATCCTTTTCTCATGTTTGGGAAGTTTTCAGCTATTCCTTCTGTAAATAGCCTTTTTATATAATTTGTGTTGACTCCTGCTCCTTCACTGATACTTACCCTTCTTAAATTATTTTTCTTTGCATCATCTTGCAGCTATTGAATTGTTATTTTTCTGGTGCCTTGTTATTTTTAAGAGATCTTTCCTTTCACAATCGCTAGCTGTGATCCAGTCTTCAAAGTCTAAAAGTCTACCTTCAGTCTCTTTCAAGTAGTTTTGCCATCTTTTGGTTGACTTTTTAATTTCCTGGATATCTCTTTGAATCTGTTTCATGCATTTTAATTTCTTTCTATATTGTTCATTCAAGGTTTCCATCATCTTCATATGCTCCTCTTTTTTAACCTATGTCTTCTTTAGATATGCTCAGTAATTCTTTCATTATGTTTGTAATTTCTTCTTTTATCTAAGACATTATTTCTGATTTGATTATTTTTATAGTCTCAAGAAGTTGTTTCTTTACTTCACGTGCTATCCTCTCACAGATTTCAGGTGTGTGAATTCCATTTTCTTCCATGATTCTATCTCCCAAACTTGTTCTGTGTGGGCTAGAGATCTGAGATTGCCTTTTGCTCTTTCATCTTGACATTCTTCTGAGTTCCTCCCAACAAGCTGGTTGTGAGGTCCCAGGCACTTCCCAGTTGGCTTCCCCTCTGCAGTGTAGGGGAATGGAGTAGGCACTTGAGTTTCTCTGACCCCAGGTCTACAGGGAGGTATCAGGGCATAGGGAAGGCTTCTCTAGACCCAAGAAGCTACACTGGGGCTTCTCCCATGGCCAGGGGTGCCTGGTGGTGGGGCTTCTTCTTCTTTCAGCCTGTGTGTCTACTCCGGGACTCCAGCAATGGTGGCAGGCATGTGAGTGTGTTTGTCTGATTCTCCTGGCGGGTGATGGCTGCCAAAGGAAGCAAAGGCCTCCAACGGTGGCCTGCAGGTGCACGGGGCTTACCTGGCTGTATGTCCCTACTCCCACTGGCTGCATGTCCCTACTCCCACTGGCTGCCTGCAGGAAGCAAACCTTCTGATGGCAGCAGCTGGCAATCAGAGGTGGATCTCTACCCAGCTTCAAAGAGGTGGATAAGACCATTGTTTTCTTCTTGGGAAAAATAGCAAAAAATTAGTAGCTAATGTTGTTTCAAGGGAGAGAAAGAAAAATAGGAAACAGATGTGGAAAGGCAACATTTCAATCTAAATGATAGTACATGACATAAAAATTAAGTAATTACATAAATAATTACAATTGGATAAAGTACACAATTAATAAAATTAGGAGCATTACCACCTGTTCAGGTAAGTTATTCACAAATCAAAGATTCTCTTCCTTGTATAGTAAATTTAAACAAAATATTGTTTGAATATTTGGGATACTAATGTTACATTAGCATTTTTACTCTAGAGAAAATTGTCACTATGTAAGAATGCCCTTATAATTCTGTGTGTATGAAAGAGGCCAAAAAATGTGTTTGAAAACTTCTTTCTTGGTTTAATATTCAAGTTACATTACATATGCTAGTTCTTTGAATGTTTTAAGCTAGCAGACTATTAAAATTTCAGCAAGTATAATCAAAGATGTCTGGGTAAGATTCCTAGGCAGAGAAATTTTTGTGTGTGTATTACTAACACAGAATAATGAGATTTGTTTTAGGGTATAAGTACATGCATGTGACATATCTTATCTATTTTCATGCCCTTTACCCTCTCTCCTTTTGCTGCTTTCTCCTTATTTCATAAGCTAGATAGGTAGTGGTACAGCTCATACTAGCTTGCAAGACCCACTTGTTAAACTTCAGGATATTTGTGAACTGGTTGCCAAATAGCCTTTTTAAACATTAAATATATAAAGGTACAATTAAATAAGTATATAAGTACTCAAAAGATTTCACTTCCTAATCATTCTACCATTGCTTCACTATGATCATGCATATATATATATCTATTTATATATATATCTATATTTGAAATACTATAATGCTATACTTTAAACATACTTTTCAGTACAGACACGGTTTTTTCAAATATCTATAGATGTTATGCAAAGGAGTAGTCGGTGGTCTGTATCTGAGGGCTCTGCATTCACAGATCCAAGTGATAGTAATAAAAAATACACAGAAAACATTGTCTTTACTCAACATGTACATCTTATTGTCATTATTTCCCTGAAAATACAGTACAACAATGCTCTCATAGTGTATCTATTGTACCAGGTGGTATAAGTAATCTGGAGGTGATTTAAAGCACACAGGAGGATGACGTATAGGTTATATGCAATTCTACACTATTTTATGTAAGGACTCGAGCATCCAAAGACTTTAGTATCCAAAGGGATCCTAGAACCAGCTCCCTATGGGATGATTGTACAGGAAATGCCTGATTACTTAGTCATAAAAGCATAAAAATTAGTTTTTTAAATGATCAAGAAGACTTGGTCGATTTTATAGTAACATGTCAAGAAAATAGGGTTTTCCTTTTACTTTTTTTTTTGTTCCATCACTAGTGATTGAACTGGAAGTCTTCATGCTAAGCTGCAATCCCAGATCTTTATTTTTTTATTTAAAGACAAGGTCCAAAATGCTGGGAATATAGGTATGCACCAACACAACTACCTGAAAATAGCCTTTTAGTTATAAAAGATTGTTCAACAGGTTGTGATATGATTGTGGCTCAGCTCTCCCTTGAAAACCTCCATTGTCTTGTGCTGGATTTTTTTATATAGCTCTGTTTCTCTTGCTTTTGTTTTCACTGCTTCTAAATGTAATAATCCATGTAGTCAAATGAGTAAGTGGTGTCCATCACATACTCCAAGTAAACCCTCTCTTTCTTGTCATAGATCAATACAATGAAAAACCAAGAATGTTTTCCAATCTGAGCAACAAAATGCTTTGGGCAGAATGAATCAGTTGTATTGCAAAGAAGAAATTAGAATGGGTAAATTATAAAGGAGGATAACAGAATATAGATATGTACTGAAAGCTCTCCACGCCTGTGATGTGAAACTAGAGGGAAAAGCAAGGAGGGCCGGGAAAGGAAATGATCAAAACTTCTTAAGTGCATGTAAAAATCTACTAAAATTAAAACTATTCATCTCTATACCAATTTTCAAAAGAGAAAAAGTAGAAATTTGTATCACTCACTGTCATTTAGATCTGGTACTCCTAATTTCCTATTTCAACTAAAAGGTTGAATCCAGAAGTTTTATGAATTTTAGATTCTATAGTAGTCACAAGCTAGAAATGTTAATAGATTTAATGTTAATAGAAATGTTAATAGACAATTAATAGATTTTAAAATATTTTTCCCCTACAATGGTAGGGGAAAGAGTAGAAATTTGTATCACTCACTGTCATTTAGATCTGGTACTCCTAATTTCCTATTTCAACTAAAAGGTTGAATTCAGAAGTTTTATGAATTTTAGATTCTATAGTAGTCACAAGCTAGAAATGTTAATAGATTTAATGTTAATAGAAATGTTAATAGACAATGAATATATTTTAAAATATTTTTCCCCTACAATGGTGCCCTTTCTTAGAGGAGAATTTTGATGATTTTTGTTTCTCCAGATGTAATTACTCCAAATGGCTTGAATGTTAAGAAGTTTTCAGCAGTGCATGAGTTTCAAAATCTGCATGCCATGTACAAGGCCAGGATTCAAGATTTTGTTCGAGGTCACTTTTATGGGTATGCTTTCGTTATTTAAAAAATAAAATTAGCATATGATCTTTCAGTTAAAGATCAAACAAAATTGCTATAGTAAATGTTTCTCTTTCTTAGCTCTCTTTGTACCTGGACAGAATTCATGGGTACAGCTTGTGGTGTTGCTTTATTTCATTGAAAATTGTCTTGTTTCGTTTTATTTTAGTCATCTCGACTTTGACCTTGAAAAGACTTTATTCTTTTTCATTGCGGGGAGGTATGAGTTTTCAAACAAAGGTGCTGACATCTTCCTAGAATCCTTATCCAGACTAAACTTCTTGCTAAGGGTAAGAAAATTCCATATATGTATGGATGATGCTCTTGTAAGAACTTTCTTTTGTGGGAAAGGAAGGGCTTTCTGGTTTCTTAAACAGTTGTCAAAGGGGTGTGTGATTTTGAAGATTAAAATAATTTTATCTTGAAAATAGCTCTGCTCTTTCAATTAGAATATTACATTGTTCATTGTGTAATTTGTCTGTGTGGTCAAGTATTTTTTAAAAGATACCCTCACATTATATGTGCTGCATTTTCACAAGTCATTATAACATACCTTTTCTGTTAGAGATTTGTAATCAGTTGCAGGCTAAATACAGAGAAGCCAGGCAAATGGAGAGCAAAATGTCCCTCATTTTTTAAACCAGTGAAGATGTACTTAGGCTATATCTCAACATCAATAAAAGATGTCACTTGAGTATATGAAACTGGTTGTCCTAATTCTGACTCTTGGTATTACATCTAGCTGTCTAATCACAAAAGCTGTGACCACGGCCTCACTGCCTCAAGAGAAGCAGCATTTGAAAGTAGCACATGCTACATGGCAGTTGGCCAACACTATAGCAAGAGCTCACAAAATATGCAAACTCAGGTCAGAAAATGCAAACCCGAGATGGATTTTGCAAACTCAGTTCTTCCCTAACTCACCAGCCAGGCCTATTCCCCAAGTTTAAGGGAAGGAAAAGGAGTCCTAACTCCCAGTAGTGTGGAAGCAGGTTTTTCCCAGGAAGGTGGACCTTAAAAGAAATTCCCAACTAATGGAGCAATGAAACTTCGCCAGAGATAACTATAGAAAATAGTACCATGCCATAGCTGTTCATTACAATGATTAGTTTATATTCCAATTTTATTACATGAAAATATAGACTAAATAAATACCCACAAGAGACTAGTGTAAAATTTCAGTCTTATTAAGACAATGTTGCAATCTGGATTGTCTCTGTACTGAGCTCTGTACTGTCCTCTAACTAAGGTTTGTTTGTTTTTTTTTTTTCCTCTTTGGGTATAGATTTATCCTTGCCTTAGAGCACATATTATACCAAATATGCTAAAAGACTTACTAAAAGATTTACTTACACTATATTAAGGAAACAGTATATTAATTAAAAAAAAAACTCACCTGCAAAATAGAACTAAAAGCCAAAAAGATTGTTCTGGTATAATCTCATTTCATATTTCCTAATATGTGTTCATTTAATAAATTTTATGAATGAACTCATAATGACACCAAACATATAACATTTCAGAAACATTATCAATAAATCTACCCATACAATTATTAAATATTCTTGTACTCTTCTAAAATTCCCACTGCTTTTATGTTAGACATCAAAACTTGGAAAAACTAAAAGCAAGTGTTATTTTCCAAGCAAGTTGCTTGGAAAAACTAAAAGCAAGTGTTATTTTTCCATACAGCACATTTATTCTTTGATCGCATCTTGACTACTCCTGGGGTGAATTTCCTCTCCCATGACTTCTATAGATCTCCTGAATAGAGTGTCAGGTCCTAGAATGCAGAGGTTCTTTGTATGATGGTAGAGTATCCCATGCTTAGGAGACAGAACAATCATTTCCACAATATATGAACATTTGTACATTTACAGTATTTTAAATAAATGTATGCTTTTATTTGCAAAGGTGCTTGATACATAACTTCTTTTGGAGAGGGACTAAGCTAATAGTATGTGTGGGAAATGGAGAAGAAATCACAGATTTTAGATTTAAAAATTACTAATAGTTTTGCTACTAATCTGTTATAGGAAGTCAGACAAAGCATTAAACCTCTCATGCTTTTCTTTTAACATTAATAAAAGGAGAGGAGTGATATTAATCTACATAATTATGATGAGGAAGATTCAGTTATATATTTGAATTGTCCTAGAATAGCCTGCTATATCAAAACTGATAAATATGCGGCTTATTCTTTACTTAATGCCTAAAAACTAGGATACAACATAATAACAATCAAGGTACTTACCAGAAAAATATGAACAATCTTTTCGTGTGAATCGACTAAAAACAGAGAAAGAACAAACTAGAACTAAATTCTCAGTAAATTTCTAACCTGAAATTTTAAAGAACTAATTTTGGCCTTGTACGTTAGCTTACATTTAAGTTATTCTATTTAACTAACAGAAAAACACTGATATCAATAGCAATTGCTATCTATTTTAGATGATCAATGCCATTAAATATTTTGCTCCTGAATTTTCAGTCTGTTAACTGGGAAATCTTGATGGTGAGTGAGATTTAAATAAATATTCCTGGAAAAAGTCTTGGGAAGATGGGAAAAACTTTCTGCGAATTATAAATAAGTAGCTTTTTTTTTCCCTATCAACATTTCAAAGCAGTATTTTGCAAAGTTTAAGGTCTTCCATCACGTGTGTTTTTAATCTTTGACAGCTGACTCTGTTGTGTTTTCTCAGATGCATAAAAGCAACGTCACCGCGGTGGTGTTTTTCATTATGCCTGCCAAGACAAACAATTTCAACGTGGAAACCTTGAAAGGACAGGCGGTGCGAAAACAGCTGTGGTAATCTCAAGTCTTACGAACATTCCTCAGCAGTGAATGTAAAGAGATTTGTCTTTTAACTGTACCACCTCTGAGATTTCACCTAGAACTTCTTTTTCTTAGGATTATTAATCCTACTTGGTTCTCTTCTCATTTCGCTCCTTTGTCAGATGCTCTCATGGCCTATAACACCACAGGTCTTATTAGAAAAACTTTGAAATGAGCAACCATGGAAGGAGCAAACCTCTGCAGAAATCTTTAAAGATGGGTTGAATATGTCTTCAACTTTTTATTGTGGATATTTCGACTCCATGTATAATGACTCCCTCTATATTCAGCCTGGTATCAATAATTATCAACCCCGTCCCAAACCTGTTGTATCCGCATGTCCAGCCCCTGCTCCTCCCACCTCTCAACCCTCTCTCAGTTATGATCAAGCAGAAGACAGTTAAGCTCTCTGTGCTGGTCACAGTGTCCTGTTTCCTCAGCTCTGTAGTTCCATACTCAAGCTAAACTGGCAAATATAAAAGAAGGTCTCTAAAGAGGATCTATAATTTCAAAGAATGCTGACAAAGCAACTGCATTGTTATGACAGAGGAAGTTGAAAAGTTATGATATCATCTAAATTAGAAATCATTCTATTTCAAACAGGGACACTGTGCATTCGATGAAGGAAAAGTTTGGAAAGAAACTCTATGATGGATTGTTAAGGTGGGGATTGGAAGGCTTAATATTTCAGACTTCATGATTTAGATACTGTCATGTATATATTTTGTTCCAATTACAAAGAAATTAAGAGCTCTTGGAGATGTAATATGTCATGTAAGCAATGTTTTATCTTTTATTGAAAAAATACCAGAAAATAGTTTGTATACAGGAGAACATATTTGACTATGCAAGTAAGCTCTAAGTAAGGGAGGACTCACTACTGGTTAATATTTCTATCTGAGAGAGACTCCAACTCAAAACATAAATGACTTTATATATAATATATTATACATATGTAATATATATTATGTATAATATATACTAATATATGTGAAATCTACATTACTATCTTTACTTAATATATAATAACATTTTTAAAATAAATGAAATGTATAACAGATACATCTGGTTCTTAGGAAGCACTAAATTGGCGCCAACTGTCTTTGTTTTTATTGTTAATATTATTTTTTGCACAGAGGAGAAATTCCTGACATGAATAATATTTTGGATCGAGATGACCTAACAATTATGAAAAGAGCTATCTTTTCAACTCAGGTAAGATAAAAAGTACCCATCATTTCTCAAAACTATTAAAATTAATCTAAGATCAGTATGCCAATTGGGGAAGTTTGTAGACCTGAGAGTCAGAATATGTTCATCACTTGAGTGATGACTTTGTATGTTTTTTTTATGAGTAGTTTTGTGGGCTTCTTTTGAAACAAAGAAAATGTGGGGCTGGGGATGTGGCTTTGCAGTGCAGAGCCTTCCTGGCAAGTGTGAGGCCCTGAGTTTTATTCTTGGTACCTAAAGAAAAAGAATAAGGCCTAAATAAAGAAAATGTGGTACATATAGAGAATGGAGTACTACTCAGCTATAAAGAGGGAAAACTTGAGTCATTTGTAGGAAAATGAATGCACCTTGAGACCATAATTCTAAATGAAATAAATCAGACATAGTTTAAGTATTATATGGCTTTTCTTTTATGAGCTATCCAAAGTATAAATAATTTCAGAGCAAAATAAAAGATAAGTGATAGGAAACGGAGTAAATGGCATGCAGGCAGGGAGCAGATCAAAGGAAGGGGAAGATGGAACAAGATGGGAAGGAAAAGAAGTAGTAAGGATTAAGATATGAACATACACATACCAGCTCCCCACAATGAATGCATTCATTATATAACACAAACATGTATTAATTAAAAAAAGTAAAATGGGAAGAACAACAAAAAGTCTTTTAAAATTAAGAAATTGGTTCTTGTACACTTAACAAAATTCCTTTGTACCTAATGTGTCCAGTTGAAAAACTGTACATGGCAATAACCAAAAACTACTCAATTTTTCCAAAGATACAGAATTTGTCAGAGTAGGAAAAGTGTGAATGTTCTCAGTTGAACAGAATTATGGCAAAACGAGGAAAACAAATGTTTTAGGTGTGCACTCAAAGTCATGGCCTAAGAGTGAGATATCAGGAACCAAAGAACAGCTATGCTAGAGGACTCTGGTCAAGCTCATCCTGAGTAAGGTTGCAAACACCCTCAGATTCCAGGTAAATCTCAGGGACAGTCAGAAAGTCCGGCCTTTGCTATATAGTGGGTGCTGGTGAAAGCAACAGCTTCAGTGTGTTCACAGTCTGTGCAGAAAGTTCTAGAAAGGATTCTATTCCTCTGCAACACGCACAAAAGTTAGTCATCCCCACCTCTCATCTCACAAGACTGAGCACCTAAAGGTTGCATCAAATGTCAATGGCTTGTTGTTGAAATTAGTCACACTTGTCAATTCCTTCCACGACTGACAGTTTCTTCCTGCTGTGTCTTCAGCGACATTCTCTGCCGCCTGTGACAACTCATAACATGATCGATGACTCCTCAGATCCCATCCTCAGCACCATTAGACGGCTGGGGCTTTTCAACAGCCGCTCAGACAGAGTCAAGGTAGAGCTAATTGGTCATGAAGGCTACTTCCAAATGACAGCATGTATCTGTGGGGAGTGTAATAGAAGCTTCTGTTAATTGTTTCAACATCGACCAGAAATATCTAAAGCATTTCTAAAGAAAATTAGTTATTTCTTGTTTTAGGTACATAGAGTATAGTGAATATTTTAATCATTCTTAAAAACTGAAATGTATTCATGGCTTTGAGTTATAATCCTAATCTTTGTTTTCATTGTGTGATGTTATCAATAAGATTTGGAAAATCACCTAATTCTTAATGATACAAATACAGTCTAAGAATCACTTTAATGAATAGAATACTAATTGGAAGTATGTTTATTTCTTCCTGATAAACTTCAGTCTAAGAGGGTAATATGAAAAAGCCTCCAGTTTCAGAGGATTTTTTAATCTAATTTTCTGCCAATCAGTTAATTCTTTCGACTCTTGAGTTTCTACAACTAGGCACAGAGTTATTTGCTGAGAGTATTTACATGAATCCATTGGTTTCTCCATTGTGGAGTTTAATCTCATGATATTTACCAAACCTGCTGTGTGCCAGGCCTGGTACCTGGTGCAGACACCAGAGGCACATAAACAGAATATGACTTAACTTTGTTCACCTCCATCCATCTGTGTTTATGATCAAATCATTATAGGCTGTTACCAATCTTTTCAAAGCCCCCAACTTTTCTTTTTTCCTTTCACTTTTAGTAGATGATTGTTTTAATAATTCAATAAATTATAAGCTTCTTCAGTGCCTCTCACAGTGGCCTCAAATAAAGTTTATGATTTTGTTTCCCTCTATTTTTGACATTTCATTCACTCTTGTAACCTTAGGAAATGTGCTCTATCTGTTCTCTTCCTTCTCCATTTTTAAATTTTGATTGTTTGGGTACTGGGAACTAAATTGAGGGCATCCTACATGCTAAGCAGGCACTTTATGATTTAACTACATCTCTAGCTTTCTTCTTCTTCTTCTTCTTCTTCTTCTTCTTCTTCTACTTCTTCTTCTTTCTTCCTCTTCCTCCTCCTCTTCTTCTTTATTCCTCTTCCTCCTCTTCCTCTTCCTCCTCCTCTTCTTTCTTCCTCTTCCTCTTCCTCCTCCTCCTCCCTCCTCCTCCTGCTCTTCCTCTTCTTCTTCTTCTTCTTCTTCTTCTTCTTCTTCTTCTTCTTCTTCTTCTTCTTCTTCTTCTTCTTTCTCTCTCTATCTCTCTGTCATAGTGGACACTGAACACAGAGCTTTCAGAATGAATTGTGCTCCCAGCCCTCTTTTAGAGACAGGTTACACTAAATCATTAAGTTGCCTAGGCTGGACTCAAATTTGTAATCTTCCTGCCTGAGTCTTCTAGGATGCTAGGAATCTAGGTATGCACCACCATGGCCAGCTGCTACACTCTCTAATATTAAAGATTTCTTCCTTAGAATTAGCCTTTGGTTTGCATTCTATAAATGTGCCTTAAATTTTTCCACATTGGAAAACAAACTTTGCCCTCTCTCCTGATGTTTAAATGTTCCTGTCTTTCTTATTGTTTGCTATAAAACATTTTGAAAAAAGTGATATATTCTTAGCTTCTGTCTTGGTTATGTTTCTCATTGCTGAGACTCAATGTCCAACACTCAAAAGTTAAAGGAGGAAAAGTTTATCTTAGCTCACAGTTTGTAGAGGTTTTAGTCCCTGGTCAGCTGGTTCTGAGTCAGGGCCATGTGGCAGAGGGACATGCAGAGAAACGGTTCATGGTGTGACAGGCAAGAGGCAGCAAACAGCAAAACTGAGCCTCCCTTTCCCTTTTATTCCATTCAGGCTATAAGCCTATTGGTTGGTGCCACACACACCCAGAGTGGGCCTTCCCATTACTGTGCTAAACTGATCAATGCACTAATTTAGTCATCTTACTTCCTTAATCCATATTCACACACCTTAGATCGGCTACCTCTGAAAACTTCACCGATGAATACATGAGGCTTTGGGAGAACATCTAAGTATAAGCCATAATACCAGTGGACACTGGTAGTGAGAAACAGGGAGAAGTCAAATATAATCATTTTCTGCCTTGAAGATATAACCAATGCTTTCTAAAAACTAAAGGAAGACTAGGAGAGGCTGGTTTGAAGGTAGTGTCATGAACTGAGTTCAGTTTTTGTTAGACTGAGTTTGAGTTACATGTGAGATGCCCAACCTGAGATTTACAATACCAACTTAGAAAGTACAGGTTTGAGCCTCAAATGGCAATTGCAAAGGGAACTTCTGATGCATGGCTCATGTTGGAAACAAGAGAAATCCTTGAAAATGGGGTTGAATATGTGAAGAAAAATGTTTATTTAAGGAATCCTCGAGATTTCAGGAAAGGTTAGAAAACCTAGGAAAAGAAACAAGCAAAAATTAGAAAAGTATTTCAGAACTCAAGGCAGGACAAATTCTCTTAATGGTGGAAAGAACTCATGATACAGCAAAGCAGTTTACACGAGGTTTACACGAGTTTCCAGCGATTGTCAGACATACTTACATGTACACATGGGATGGTCCTGGGCCATACAGTTGTGAGTGCTTTTCAATTTCTTTTTTGTGCTCCTCTATTTGCAAATTTTCACATTTAACACACTTCCTGCAGCAAGAAAGCACATTTCTGGAAAAGTAGTCTTCTTCTATCACAAATGCTCCCTTCTTTACATATTTTTCCCATCAACTGTGGTCACAGAGACATGTGTCTGTGGAATGTGTCAGTACTAACTTGTCCTTGCTGTCACGTAGCTCATCTGATCTATCCTTCTCAATTTTTTTTCATAGAAAGGTAGGGACAAGGACAGCTGCTTGTTTTTCTGTACATTTCTGTTTTCTGCAGCTCCTTGTATGTCACACCCATGTCTAATTCTGTGGCTCTTCCAGTGAGGATCTCTGTGAAGCCTGCACGTCTGTATAAGCCATGGGCAACAAGTACAGATGGGCAGGAGGACTGCGGGAGGCTGGAGGGAAGGGGGACTGCGGGAGGATGGAGGGAAGGGGGACTGCGGGAGGATGGAGGGAAGGGGGACTGCGGGAGGCCGGAGAGAGGATGATAGGTCTTAACCCTGGCAATGATGCATGCTTTTCTCCCTCTTGAGAAAACTTGTGGTTGAAAGGTACCCTGCAATTGGGAGCACTGAACAGAGAGTGCTTTGCCAACCTATGTTTAATTTGTCCTCCTTCTTTCTCTCACTTTGCAGTGCTAAGAACCAAGCCTAGAGTCTCACACATGTTAAGCAAACACCCCACCACTGAGCCATACCCCGGCCCTAAATTTTTTTTTTTTATATCAGCGAAACAATTTTTCAGGAATGGACAGGTACTTGCTTCCTAAACAAATTAACAACACCACTGTATTGGTGGATGATATTATTTGTTTGTGAAATCCTCTTATCACAGTCATTCTAAGTGTCTTTGGGATCCAACCGGCAAGTCTTATTTCCCTTCTCCTTTCCCTAAAACGTTACTCTGTGCCAGACAGGAACAGTTGTTTTCTTATCTACATTCCCAAGGCGTTTTATATCTACTGCAATTATATAAATTACCCGGTAAATTGCATTTCAAGAATTTTATGTGCCCATATGTTCAGAAAGGCTGTGAGTTCTTTGAAGCATAATGCAGCCTCGGATAGGGTCCTCTCCGAAGCAGATGTGCAGACAGGTTAGATACACAAAAGGCTCGTTAGAGGAAAGGCCTGGGAAGCCTAAGGAGGAAGAAAGCAAGAGGAGACAGCAAGACACAGCTGGGCAGCCGCCAAGGGGGAGCAAAAAGAATGAGCCAGGGAGATCCATCAACTATAGCCTGATTCCAAAACGGTCTCGGAAAATGATTATATTCCCTTCTTTCCTTCCCTGCCTTGGTTCCTCTCTTTCTTTTTCCTTTTAAGAAAGAAAAGTTAAATGTATTCCATGAAAAACTAGAATTAATCAAAATTAGTTAGCAAATTACTTACCAAAAGGTACACAGAAAACAGCACACTAATCGTGATCCACATGGGGAGGAGCAGTGGGATTGTGCCAGTACCAACTCTTGTCGGTTAATAGACCTAAACCACACACAAGTGTACAGATGCATGCACACGCACACGCGCGTACACACACACATGCACGCACACAAAAATACAAATGACAACTCATAGCATTATTTACAACTAACACAAATTCACAATTATTTTATAATGCTTTTTTTCTGAACAGAAAAGGGGCTTATTATTGTGTTGTGCATATCATTGTGTAGAAAACAGCTTATTTTGACTTATTTTAGATATATCAGTGTTAGTACACAAGTGTTTTCTGTAATCAGCAGCCCTTTTTAGTGTACCTTCATGCATACTTTCTATTTACCTAAGCAGTTTCCAAGTGGCAACTACAAGGGGATCTCATTCCATGAGCAAATGAATTCAGTGGTTTTAATAGAGATCTCTGTGAAAGCAATAAGGCTTTCACAGGCCAGAATTGCCCACCAGAGAAGTCACCCAGCAGGCAGAAATGGATCAGCACTGCTGTCTCTGCCAGGCTTTAGGTTGAGGGGAGCTCTACCACAGGCTGAGGGGAGCAGACAGCTGCAGCTGTCAATCAAGATCTCTGGGACTGGGACCCCTTGTAGGAGACCTGAGCTATTTTGTAATCACACTGTCTCACTTCAAATCCCTGCCTTTAATTCTATTTGTACTCTATTTTCAGAGTAGGCTGGGCTGCTACTCTGAAAATAAACCAGCTTCCTCGACCCTCACTTCTCTCTGAGATAAATAAAAAGCTGGTTGAGTCTTTTTGTTTTGTTTTGTTTTTCCTGCTAATAAGGCTGCTGTGAGCCAGGTGTGGCATCTTTTGTTTACAAAATCTCACTTAATCCTTTCTATATCCTTCCACTGACCTCTAGAATCCTTCCTCTGCCCTTGGCTTCTGCAGGTGGCTGTTGTTAGGTTGAGTCAGGCAGCCACACTGTTTGGGGACCAAAAAAAAAAACAAAAAACCAAAACAAAACAAAAAAAAAACGGGCTGTGATGTTTTGGGTTACAAAATAGGACTGTGGAAAGGGCAACTTTTCCTGAAACTGGAAATGCTGAAATAGGTACAATAATTTATCAGTCCTTCTTTCTGGTTCTTTGCCAAGAAAACAGAACCCCTCGCTAGTAGCACATTTCACTTTTGCTCAAGTACGGTATTTGCAGTCTGTCTCTTTTTCTAGTGCATTACTGTGCATGTACCAGGAACTAAAATCATATTTTGTGGGAAAAAAAATAGTTTATCCACTTGCTTTGCCATTTTGTAATTCTTGTGCCTCAACAGGCCATCAGTCTTAGGTACCGGCACTGAACATTTTTCAAGCATTGTACAATTTTATTTCTTCTTCACTTTAACAAGCTCCTATGATCCACTGAGATTTAACTAATGGGTGTTACTATCTTTGTAGATCGAGTTAAAATTCTCCATTAAAATGAAGAACAGAATATTTTTTTACTTTAATTCTTGGCATGTGATAAGATTATAAAATAATAAAGTCTTCTTAACATTGATAAACCGATGGCTCTTGTTCGGCCTTGGTTTCTTTATTCCTAAAATTGGGATAATGAGAATATCCACTCATTTCACCTCACAGTGTTGCTAGGATGAAATAAGGTACTATATATGAAAGCTGTTTATGACATATGTAATGCTATAAAAATGTTATGATTATTGTTACATCTCCAAATTAGGGGTGTTCTTCAAAGTAATCTCTTTGGACGAATAAATATTCTGTGAATAGAGCATGAAAAGCTGCGATGTCCCTGTTCACTATTCTCTGCCTTTTCCTCTCTCTTCCCTTCTAGAACAGTTTGTTTCTACAGCTTTTGAGTGGGGCCTGCACAGGTACCAGGGTAGGGAGGGTGCACAGCTAATCCAGAAAGAGGTGTCAGCACTTAAGCAGGTGAGAAAAGGGCACACAGCGGTCACACAGCCTGGAGCAGAAAGTCAGAGCTGGCCTGGCGCCAGGACTACACTGTGCATGTGACGAAGTATGCATGTTTATATGTGTACTTTTTTATTACTCAGAGTAATATACTAAAAATAACTTATGATTAAAACCTAGAATGCACTTATATACAAATACCCATGTAAACACTGGTTTTCAATTTTTAAACACCAGCACACCACTGCACGCTGGTCAGTGAAATTTGCTGCCTTTTACTCCAAATAGAATGGAATTTTGAACAAGGTGGTGATTGACCCCAGGGCCTTTGCACTGAGCTACATTCCTGGCCTTTTATTTATTTTTCATTAGGTGACCAAGTCTTTCTAGGTCATTAAGTTGTCCAGGCTGGGGTTGAACTTACAATCTTTTTGCCTGAGCCTCTCAGAGTACTGGGATTATAGGTGTGCACCACTATATGTGTCTGTGACTAACATTTTTAAAGGATCATTTGGCTGTGTTGAATAGAGAATGTCATGAAACAGGAGCAAGGGCATCTAGCAGAAAGCAGCTGCTCCTCAGGTGAGAGGGTAACAACTTGGATATGTGATCGAATCTAGACAGGATTCCAAGAACATCTTCCCTGTCCCTTAGTTCTATTTCACTTGGTTATCTCAGGCTCGGGGTATGACACAGTGGTCTGTTATGTGCATAGCTTGCCTCTTTTCTGCACAAGTTGGAGAAATTAATAAATAAGACAGGTCACCAGTTGAGAACAAATTACAGACTTTGTTGCTGCTCAAGGCAACATCGGAAGACACCATTCAGTGTGAGAGCAAAACTGGGCCCTCTTGTACGCCAGAGGGAAAGCCGAGACTGCAGAGAGGGTACTTTCAAGGAGTAAGTAAAATGAGAAGGAGAAGAGACCAAATCTTTTTTCTTTTGCTTTTTCTCCTCATCTCTTCCTCTCCCTATCAAATGTAGAACACAAATATTCTTATAGTAGTAAACTAACCAAATGCAGGGGACTTGTTGCTTTACTTTCCTCTTTTCTTCATTAGAATTTTTCTTTTTAGATAATTTTGCATCCAGAGTTTCTTTCCTCCACCAGCCCTCTACTGCCCATGGATTATGAAGAGTTCGTCCGAGGCTGTCATCTTGGTGTGTTCCCCTCGTACTACGAACCCTGGGGTTATACTCCAGGTATGTGAAAAATATCAGCGATGGAGTAGTTCGTATACGGTATCACATGGATATGTGTAGCATTAAACTGATAGGTGGTACATATGAAGGTTTTGATTTTTCAGTTTAAAAATTCTTTGGGTTGAATCTATCTCAGGGGTCCATTTTAGGATTTGTAGACACTAAGCCTCAGGACAAGATTATATAAGTATACCACAGTGTGATTGTCATATGTTTATGGGTATCTGATTTATTGCTTCATTGGATTGCAAAGAAAAAAAGAATATTTTCCTAAGATTACATATTAGTTAGTTATCTGCACCCAGCCCATCCACTGATGAGGAGAAGTTAGCTACAAGTAATATGAGAAACAATGACCCTGCAATATAGTCCTCTAAAATTTATTCCAGAAGATATTTTTTTTTTAAATTCACAGATGTATTCATTTGTAATAAGTAACATGGCCACATGTTTAAAGAAAAAAAGTAACATAAAAATGTATCGTAGAAAGTTGTCTTCACATCTCTGTCCCCCTAAAAGAAGTACCATAAAGAGAAAGTGGCAGTTAATGGCAGATATCGTCACTAATGACATCATTCCCTTTCAAATCTCACCCTCCCCATTTCCCTTTATTTTTTTAGAGATGGTGCGTTCTCAGGTCCACTCTTTGTTTGTCCTTTCTGGCCTCTAGTAGCACAGTTGGGATCAAGAACGAAGAATATATATTATTGCTGAAAATGGCTAATGAAAAGGGCAACAAATGCTTTAACTGCATGGCAATGACAAAGAATGAAAGAATGACTTTCCTGTCTCTTACTGATAATCAGAGATAGTCTTCCTCATTCGGATACAACTCCATTTATGACAATAAAAGAAAAGGTTCAGAAAACATGTTTTATTTATAATTAAGAGAATAAATTTTGCTTTTTGCATCTGGAAGTCATTAATGATCTGGAGCTCCAGTAGGGGCAGCAGAGGCCAAGGTACGGGTCATGGGTGGAATGATGAAAGGGAAGAAGCAGCCCTTGACGGTGGGACTGACCTGTCACCCCAGCTATGGGACTAGCCTGGGCAATATAGCAAGACTGTCAAAGCAAACGAACGGAACAGAACAGAACAAAATAGGACAGGACAGAACAAAAGAAAGAAAATAGCTAACTTTGGAATATGTGCTTTCATCCCCCAGAATTTAAAGAATTTAAAATCCTATAAAAATAGGATCTTAGGGTCTTCAGTCCCTGCCTATACTAATGAAGAGCTATTCTATTGCTTTTAGGTTCCACCAAGATAATTTTCCAGCAAAATTTAAAATTTTTTGACAAAGGATTACTACTTCTTGAAACATACCGTGAAACATGTAGCTAACTCTTCCTGATTTGGAACTACTCTTGTAGCTCAAAAATTTGTTACTGGCATCGGTTTTACTTTTGTGGCAGTGGTGGCATCATGTGAAATGTTTACATAAGTGTGTTCAGCAGTCTACCAAATGAGTACTAAACAAAATATTTCACCAGTGAACTTAACACGATGTTATTGAAACTTGCTTCTACTATTCTTAGTAAGCAATTCAATTTACTATAAGACTTATCCCAGATAGAGGAGGAAAAAATTCAAATGTATGAATGACTCAGGCACGTGGGGATTCGTTTCTATTGCGTGAAAAGAATGTTATGTAGCTAATATTCTTTGCCTTTCCTCCAAAATGCTTTTCCATAGGACAAGGTTAAACTTAATAACCTAAAATGCTAGGCAAGCTATAATTAATGTTCTAAGATAAAGGCGAGAAAAATGGTATATAGATGAGGAAAGAAATTTGTAGAGTACTACATAATTGATAAACCATTCTATGTTTTAAATTAACCAAAGCGAGTTGTCACTCCTCACTCAGCCTGCAGTTAAATAAATAGCAAGAGCTCTGGTGGTATAAATCTAGTTTTTATATACTAGGTAACTCTCTGGTTTCTTTTTAGAATATTCATATGTGATATTGGATCTAATTCACTATAGGAAGCATTCATTAAAGTCTGCTCAATGTTTTAAGAAAGCTAAATTAATATAAACACTTTATTTCATTAATTAAGGATTACATGGTTGCCTGGCACTTTACTGCAAAGTTTATTAATAATAGTTTAATAAGAAAAACAAAGTACAGATCTAGCTGGGCATGGTGATGAACACTTGTTATCTCGACACTCTGGGTGGCCAAGGCAGGATTGGCACTTAGGACCCAGTCTCGGCTAATTTAGCAATGTGGCATAATTCTGTCTCAAAATTAAAAATAAAATAAAAAAGAGGGCTGGGGATGTAGGTGAGTGAGAAAGCCCTGAATATGGAAAAAAGGAGAGAGAAAGAGAGAGAGAGAGAGAGAGAGAGAGAGAGAGAGAGAGAGAGAGAGAAGGAAGGAAGGAAGAAGAAGGAGGAGGAGGAGAAGAAGAAGAGGAAGAGGAGGAGGAGGAGGAGAAGGGCAGAGCATAGAGAAGAGAAAAAGAAAATGAAATTATAGGTGAAATTGTGTATTCATAGTTACATGAATTAAATTTGTCTGGGAAGGAATTCCAGAACTGTCATCGGATTCGCAGAGAGATCTGTAATTCCCATCTGTCTTCCTTTCCCTTTACTATGCTTCCATGCTGGAGAACCACTGATCTCTAGCTGGAGACCTAAACCAAGAGGAAATGCTTGACCAAGAAATGAAGCTGCCATCCAGACTGTATTACTTCACGAGTAATGGAAAGATCACTTTTGCACCCACACCAGATCAACAACCGATAGAAATTCAATATTTAGATATAAACTCTTCATTAAAAATGAGTACCTCTCCCAGGTGTGGTGGCACATGCCTATAAGCCCAGCACTAGGGAGGCTGAGGCAGGAGGATACTAGTTTGAGCCCAGCCTATGCTACACAGCAAGTTTGAAGCCATCTTGAACTACATAGTTTGATCTTGTCTCAAAACCCAAAAACAAACAACCAAGAATGATACCTCCTTGAGATCAGTAGACTTTTTGAGACATATTATGTTTTCTAAGAAACAAATTTTGACCAAAAATGAGAAAGTATTGAAAGAGGTCATTGGTCCTCTGAGCATCTACTCAGAAATTGGCAGAGATTTAGGCCAAGGAGATTGACATGAGAAAAGAAGTGAATCATGTCTAAATCATACTTATCCTAGTCCCTCCGTTTGCCAAGTAGAGTCGCAGGCTCAGGTTGGAGCAAATGAAAAACAAACCTATGTATACTTGGAGAAGCAGATAGGAGAGCACAGACATTCCACCCAGCAAGGATTCCAGCGCTGGGTTCCTGGTTCAAACCTTGCTCTTCCACTACGCCTGGCTTTGTGAAGTTGGCCATATTACTTAACTTCTCTGTACTTCCATTTATCCAGGGATAGCGACAGTGTCTCTTTATAGGCTTGTGCAGATCTGAATGCACTTACAAACATGGAAAGACCTCAGTGCCTGCCCGGCATAAAGTTAACACTGCTATTCCTAAACCAACTAGGGTGGTTTTCTCCTTTGCATGCTCATGAGCAGGTGCTCTGAAGCCAACCCTGCCTTTGTCTCTTTGTCCTGGCAGCCGAATGCACCGTGATGGGGATCCCCAGCGTGACCACAAACCTCTCCGGCTTTGGTTGTTTCATGCAGGAGCACGTGGCTGATCCAACTGCTTACGGTGAGGTTTTCATCATCAGCCTAATCCGGGGAGACCTGACCTCTAACCAAGAAAGCACAGGGTCTTATCAGAGCCTAACTCTACAGCTGCCCTGATGAGAAAATGAATCTTTGAATTTCTTACTTCATTATAAGTAGATTGTTAGGTGGCCCATAAATAAGAATGCTATTAATGTCAAAGCTATTGCCCCAAAAGGCAGACCACAAAAGAAGTACAAAACCTGGACAAACTTTACCCTTGATCTATTTTCCCCCCAGTGATACTGGTTTTTTCCCCTGCAGTTTGCCTTGGCTCTCTGCTTTGTGGAAGTGATACTATAATCACCATGGTCTTAGAGTACATGTATTAGTCATTATATTTAAAGCAAATACATTATTATATATTTAAATATATAATATGCATAATACTGGTATAATATATGTGCATCATATGTAATGCCTTCATATATACATATATTATTATTGATATGACTATTTGTGCCAAGCTAGAAAAATTCACTTAACTTGTTTAAGATGGCAAGAAAATTTGCATGTCACTGTCTATCTGTCTGTGTTTCCTGGCATCAAGAGCAGTTAGGATAGGGTGGGCTCCGTGCCTGGATGCTGTCTGTTCCTTTACTATTGCATGGTCACTGTCCTCTTTTCTCTGGCTAGAGGGTAGCTGTGCAGTGGGAACGCTTGAGGAAGCTAAAAAGCAATAATCGAGTTCCTCCCCCAAGAGATCCTGGTAGAGAGAAGACCCTGGAGAATCACTGATCCAGCATATCCCTAGATATCCAGCCTTTTTTTTTTTTTGTGAGATCCACTTTGTTGGCTGATGGAGATAGTTAAGCCATTAGAAGACCACAGAAGATTAAAAAGCCTTAGAAAGGAAAAAGATGAAGCCTTAGTAGTAACTAAGTCAGGGAGTAGATGGTACATATGTTCTTTGATAGAATCATACATAAAATAATTTTTACCAGTGCTTTGGCTTTTGTGCTCTTCAGGTATTTACATTGTTGATAGGCGGTTCTGCTCTCCAGATGATTCTTGCAATCAGCTGACTCAGTTTCTCTATGGATTTTGCAAACAATCACGCCGCCAAAGAATCATCCAGAGGAACCGGACCGAGAGGCTCTCAGATCTTCTGGACTGGAGATACTTGGGCAGAGTAAGCAAGTTTTTGGTGAACACAGAGGAACCACTTTAAAAGTTCCACTGAACTACTAAAGCATGTATTCTAGTCATAATCTGTAGAGTCAATTCATAATCTGTAGAGTCAATTGTTAAAATCTTGGTGATATTTCCATGTCCTTTTTAACTTAATATGAGCTTTCAAAGACCTAGATTCAACCCTTAGCACTGAGTTTGAGTCTATCCATAATAGCAAGTCCATCAGGCTCTAGCACTGATCTGCCTAGTTATTCTATTGTCAGTGCTTAACTTGATGCAGTGCAACCACACAGAAACATTTCTTGAAATCAGGGAAATTATCAAGATAACCTAAGGGATGAAAAAGATCTCCTTTATTAAAGTCTTTGCTTGAGGCAGGTAATGTGATCATATTTGCCAACTACAGGAAGGGGTAGAAGTGATGCTGTTTTTCAAATCACAAGAACTGAAAATACCTCCTGTCAATTATGCAGTAGGTATATAAACACCCAAATGTTCACGTCTTAGAAATAAATGATTCGATATTAAATAAATTGATTTTGCCTTCATGTAATTGACTTGCATATTGCTAAACCCTCCTAGTCAAATACCAGATGCTTCTCTTGGCTGAATATCTATGCACAGCGATGCCAGTCCTCAGGATAAGGTGAATGATTAATTTTACTGCCTCCACTGGATAATTAAAATAGAACATCAAAGCTATTAGTAGTCATGCTTCTTAGCTCGGGTCTGAAACAGGATTTATATCCAGTCTGTCTATCTGGGCTCCCTTTCTTTTCTGTCACACTGCTTCTCTGTAGAATTAAACCAGTAATTTCAGTTTCCTTAGAATGCAATTAAGACTCAGTATGGCAGCCGGGCATGGTGCCTCACGCCTGTAATCCCAGCACTCGGGAGGCTGAGGCAGGAGGATCATAGCGAGTTTGAGACCAGCCTGGGCTACAAAGTGAGCTCAAGGCCAGCCTGAAGTGCATAGAGACCCTGTCTCAAAAAGACAAAAAAAAAAAAGACTCAGTATGGCCAGTATTGCTGCTTGGTTTTTAACATTTTTCTCATGGTTTTTGGCCTGTGTTTTGAAAAACAAAACTACAGGTTATTGTTTCTTTCTCAAACTTAGAAGGAATAGATTCTGTTCTCTATATAATTGCTGTGTGTATGTGTGTTTCAGTGGCATATGTACATGTACCAAAATATTACATGGTGCACTATTAATATATATAACTTTTAAATTTTTATGTATTAAAATAAATTGTAGACCAAGGAGAATAAGACCTTAAATACAAATTGGATTTTGTAATAACCAAGCACTTTTTCTCCTTTAACTCGTGAACTGTTTTTCTGCCAATAGTTTTACCAGCATGCCAGGCATCTGACGTTAAGCAGAGCTTTTCCAGATAATTTTCATGTGGAATCCATGTCGCTACCTATGGTAAATATTTAATAAAAACTACGTTTCTTATTTGTAACAAGCTCTAACAAAACTTTTCAATGTAAAAATATACTTTTGGGGTATGTTGAATAAAAGCAAAGAATAAAGAAATTCACAAACCTGACTATCTCAAGGCCCCTGATTCCATTAGTCTGGAAGAGGGCTGGAGACTTAGCTCGGTGGCATAAATGCTTGTCTGGCAAGTATGATGTCTTGAGTTCGATCCCAGCTAACAACAACAACAAAAAAAATCAACAATATTACCATTAGTCTGGGAGAAGTATATTGGAGAGGCCTCTCTGTGTTAAAACTCTGCAGTAAGCCTCAAGGTGATCCATTCTGTTGGGACTCGTTCAAAACATAAACTGGGCTGCTTCAACAGAAAGTGCATTTACTATCCAAGAGTGTGTCTTAAATATAAGATGACCATTTGGCAAAAACAAAAAAATTCAAGCATCAGAGGAGGAACTGGCGCAGATGAACATTTATGTACCACTCATCAGTGACTTCCAGGGAGTCTTTGTCTAAATTTAAGTGAGGCATTATATTCACAAGACCACCATAGGTCACATTTTTCATCAGATTCACTTAGAAGAAGAGAAGACAGGAAATGCGATTGAAGCAGGGTAGTATCAGCTGTTTCTCTTTAGTGAGATCAGGCTTTGCAGAGGCCTACATGGTGACACAGAGCTAAACTTGTTTGGCTTCCTGTGTACCAGGTGACATCAAGGTGCAAAGAGATAAGACTCATACTGGTGGGTACAAGATTCACCTTAGCTCAGTGTGACATCCACCTTGGCTGAGTGGCTCTATGCTCTGCAGGAGCTGATATCTCATCACACCTCTAAAAGTAGGCTTCCACAATCCCTCAAAGGAATATGCTCAGCTATGAGTCATCGTCGAGAACCCCCAAAACTACAGATCCCTATTAAGTATTTACAAACCTGTCAAGTTCACACATAATTTGATCAAAGTTCTCAACCAGGAGTTACTTTGATTGTGAATAATCTGCCTAATCATAATTTATATTCCACTTAAGTTAGGTTTCCAGAGGAGGCAATCAAAAAGATTAGCCCATGAGAAGGCAAAAAGATTTCCCTGATTGTTCCATCTACAAATTCCAACTCCTATGCTTATGTTTTTAGCATTCAGAGTTGACTACTTATTTAAAGGCAGATACTCCTCTTGATAGTTGAACTATATTTATCCATTTACTTGTTCAATTAATAAGTATTTAGCTCTTACTGGAACTGAGGTCCTAAGTGCAAAATTCAGCTTTTATATATGTGCAATTCTTTCAAATAAAAAAAGTACCTGAATCTTAAATTGATGATACCTAATAGTGATGGGCAAACATGGTTAAAATCCAGACTGGCAATTGCTGTAACACTTTCTCACATTGCCTTCCAGTTCTAGCATATGCACTCCTAGCTCAGGGCAGGGATCATGTCTTCTAATTTGTTTCTTTGGTGGCATTGTGGTACCTGACACAGAATTGGTGCTTTAGTACATAGTCGTAAGTGAGTTGTCTCAGTGATTCTTAGGTAGCAAAGCAATTTGTTTAAAACCTAGTGATATTTGTCCATTCACTAAAATGACAGCAAGTGGTAGAATTTTGGGGCCAACTAAGCAGCCTGGCTCCGAGGATTCTGTCTGGTACTGGCTATCCCTGACTTGTCCAGCTGCCTAGGTCCTGCAACTACGCTAGGCATATCTGAAGGATGAATCAGGTGTTTGTCATACCTGTGGTCCTTAAGTGGCAGGTGGTTCTGACAGCTAGTAATGTGGTCCCACAAGATCATGAACTGTTATTATTATTATGTGATTTTCAGCAATGTTTTTCATAACTCAATTGAATGGTGCTTAAGAACAAACTAAGTAAGCAACAATGGAACAGTGTGTAGGGGCAGGCACACATCAGCTGTATTATATATTTATTTATGTTGTCTGAGATAAGTCCTCTTTACTCAGTGGGGTTTAGAAAGTTGACACAGTGACAATGTTAGCAGTGTATGTGGCCCTTCAGATTAAAGGCCCCAGAACCATCACAAACCAGGTGTAAATTGTCACTCTACCACTTTTATGCCATGTGACCTTGGACAAATCATTTACCTCTCCACCTTTTAATTTGTTTCTGTCAATGGGAAGAATACATTTATTGAGATGTTGTTAAAAAGATGAACGGTGATAACACATGTATAGCACCAGGCACATTTCAATGCTCAATAAAAGATAATTGTATATTTAATGAATCTTGAAGCTGGTGACACCAGGGTCCAAATGAATCAGAGTTTAATATCATCTGAAGAGATCACAAAACATATCCAGATACTTTTAAAAACATTATATGTGCATGCATAGCTTACATAATCGAAAACCTCAATGAAAGTCTTAATGTTATTGTTCACGTTTGTCTTTGACAGGCAGCTGGGTTTAAATATCCCCGGCCTTCCTCCGTCCCACCCTCTCCGTCAGTGTCTCAGGCCTCCAGTCCTCAGAGCAGTGAGGTGGAAGATGAAAGTGAAGGTGAGCGGTACAATGAGGAAGAGGAGGCTGAAAGGGACCGGTTAAATATTAAGTCACCTTTTTCTCTGAGCCACGTTCCTCGTGGGAAGAAAAAGCTGCACGGTGAATACAAGAACTAAATCAGCTGCGTGGAGCTGAGTTAGTAAGCACCCAGTCAGAGTGGTTACTTAACAGAATGAAAATGTCACATTTCATTTCATTTTCTTTTAGGATTACAGCCGAACTTATTCTCTGCCTAGAAAGTACCGAGGAAGTGCTCGGCAATTTGTAATTTAGAATAAAATCCGTGTTATTATTCCTCTTGTTTCCTCTATAAATTTAGGCCGAAGGAGGAATATTGAAGAAACGGGACCGGAAATTTTTAAAAATTGTTAATGTGAGCAATACCAATATTCTTTTTACCAGTAGTTTTTTATTTTTCTTCAGTCCTGAGCATGGAACTCACAGCCTTCACACTGAGTTACATCCTCAGCCTTTTTAATGTTTATTTTTACTTTTTTGAGATAGGGTCTTACTAAGTAACCAAGTTGCCTAGCCTGGGTTTCAATCTGTAATCCTCTTGCTTTAGCTTCCCGGAGTGCTGGGATTATAGATGTGCATGTGCCACAATGTCCAGGCCAGGGTTTATTTTTTAATTTGTCATCATAATAATCTTGTGTTTAGTATTTAGACAACTTTTGCACCCAACCATACAAATCTCCAAGTCAGTCCCCAAAGGTCCTCATCTTAGCTGTGAATGTGTACTACTTACATATTTTAAATAACTCTTCCTGATTATTTTTCATTTTAACATGTGTTAGAACCATAAATGTATAGTTAGCTTTGCTGAAAATTATCAAAATCCATAAAAAATAGCTATCCTGGATCTGTATCTTGATGCTTATTTATATGAATTTGAAATCTACAGTTCATGTTCAAATCAATGATAGGAAGATGTTGCTGCCTATAGTATATCAACTCACTGTAACATTTTTCTGTTGTTAAGTGAAAAGCTTGGGCTGGGCATGATGATGCATGCTTATAATCCCAGTACTTGAGAGACTAAGGCAGGATCACTGTGAGTTCAAGGCTAGCTTGGGATTTACAGTGAGTTAAGGCCACCCTGATGAAATGCTGTCTCAAAAAACACAAGAAAAAAAAATAACTGGAAAGCTTTTTTGGGAATTCTTTCAATCTCTCATTTTCTTAGTTACTTTTCTTTCATTGCTGAGACAAATACCCAACACCCAAAATTGAGGAAGGAAAGGCCTATTTAGGTCACAGTTCATGGAGGTTTTAGACCTTACTCAGCTGGTTCCAAGGCAGGATGGTGTGGCTGAAAGGCACCTGTTCATGGCAGCTGTGGCAGATACCAAGAGCAAAAGGGCGAAAGAGAAGAGCATGCCTCTTTCCCTTCCACATGTTATATGCAGGCTACCAGCCTCCGAGCATGTGCAGTGCTCACGCCACCAATCCTAGAGCTGGACAATGAACCAATCACAAATGCTAGATTCAGCCACTTCCATGACTGTGGCTTTAGGGGGACACCCAGACACAAACCATAACACCCATTAATGATAAATTGTTAAACTCCAAAGAATAAGTATATCAGTATTTCAAGATTTAATTTTTATTGATAATGTTTTGTTTAAAAATCATTTTACACATTAGAATAACATGTAAAGTACCTAAGGTAACATTTAAAAGTATCTCTATAAAAAGTAGCAAAAGTATATTTATTTAATTATGATAAGAATAATGTCTAGCATATTCTGGGGTGTGCTTAGAGATATTGAATAATTTTACCTAAACTGGTTTATGTTTTAACTGCAATTAAATCTAAATTGGCAAAATAAAAGTGAAAACACAGCATATTTTACTGTTGGATTCTTTTTTTTCTTTTAATAACTAAGTAGCCGTTTACTGTGTGAGTTTCATCTCAGGCTCTGTGAATATCTTGATTGACATACCAGTTGGCTTTCATTTATAGAGACTCTAAAAATGTGATCTTCTCAGTACTCAGTTATTGATGGTAATAGTGGAAGAGCGATAGAGACAATGTGTCTCATGGTTCAAGACCAATAAAAAACTGCAGTCCAGCTCTCCCATTTTCCCACTGATGAGGACAAATGGAATAATGGATATAAGCAACAAATCAAGACAAAATAGAAGATGGCTGCAAATTCACTCTTTTTAGAAGTTCAACAAGAAAGAAAACAAATTACCTAAAGCCTCTTTTTTTTTTCCTAAAGCCTAACTCTTGAAAACTGCTCTGCAAATGTTAGTTAACCTAGGATCTGCAGAGAAGTTTGAAAAACTCTGCATTAGAGAGCAGAAAAAAATATAACAAGAATTTCTGTTGTAGACTTATTTGTTAAATTGCCAAAAAATCTCATGCAGGTGGGGAGAGTTTCATGGTTACAACAATCATGCAAATGTGTCCATAATAAAATAACATAATGTGTGTATTTAAAGGATACATTTGGTTTACTGTTATTGAAAGCATGATGTATGGGCACAGTAAGGTATATCAGTATAAAACCTTAAAAATAAATGCTTTTTGTCCAAGGAGGTAATAGTTCTATGATTAGACATGCATGCGATATGAATACTGCAGAAATTATCTGAGTTGGAAACATCTGGCTTTGAGTGTCAAATGTAGAAATGAAAATTTCTACTCTGCACTAGGCTTTCTACAGAAACAGCTGCTGCCACTCAGTTCTACCCCAGTCACTTATTTATACTTTCTCCAAGATCAAGAAAGTCAGTGGGAGAAGCAAATGGGACTGTTAGTAGATGACTTTGTGTTTAACAGGATGACCTTGTGTGCATAGGAGTTACATAAATAAATGGTCTTGTCGGAAGAAATAAAGGTACAAAAAATTGACGTTTTTAAAGAATGTAAGTTTAGAAAATAGTGTATGGTGTTTCAGTAGTTGACAGGAAGAATTTTTAAAATGGATTGTGACGCCTGCTAATGTCTGACTGTTGTGTTTCCCCAGTATTTACATACTGATATCCTAATCCCCAATACAATGATATTAAGTTGTGGTTTTGGGGGGTGATTAGGTCATGAGAGCAGAAAAGAGTCCCCAGATGAGGTAGTGGGTGTATAGCTCAGAGGCAGAATGCATGTTTAGCATGGAGAAGGCCTTGTTTTCAATCTTGATGACCAACCAAGAAAAAAAAAAAGACACCAGAGAGCTGCCTGGTGGCCCTCACAATATCATCAATTTTGTCAACATCTTGATATTGGACTCACAAGCCTCCAGAACTTTAAGAAAGACATTTCCTCTTTATAACCTACCCAGTTCATGATATTTTGTTTTTGCAGCCCAAGTTAATCAAAATACCACCCTATCTTCTGTGGTAGGAGTATGGGTGAGTGGATCTGGTTTGGCATATACACATGTGCATATTGCAGTGTTATAGCACTGTGTTGAAAGAAGGAAGATTAAAAAATCAACTGGTCAAATCTACTTGAAGTCCCAAGAGGTTTCATAGGATGAGCCCAAATTTATATGAAGTCGTGTAAGTGATACCATTGCCTATTTTCACATGATGGCTGAGAAGATCACATTAAATTATGAGTGACTCTTCCTACAGGAATTCAGTCAGTAGAAAGACCCTGGAGGGACCAAAGCTGCGTTTTCAACTTCCCTTTCTCCTCAGGCCAAGATAAAATAATGGACCTCATACACTTTTAATTATTATAACCAAGTAAAGAAGTGGTGGCTGGAGACTGATTTGAATAAACCAAGGACCTCCTTGCCTTTTTCCTCTTCTTTCTTAGAATACAGAGATTAGGTATGGTGGGGAGAGGAGGCATCTGCAGGGAAACCAAGAATAACAGAGAGCCTGGGCTGGAGGCAGGCTGGGGGCAGAGAGTGGAAGGACAACTTCACTGTGGAGGAAGTGGCTGAGTCCTAGCTGGAGGTGGGATATCCTATTACCTGATTGTGTGCTGAAGGCAGTAATGTTCTAATTTAAGGAACGAGCTCATAAGATGTGAACATTTTTTGATCTGTAACCCCTTGCTCATTTCAGTTTGTAAAATCCACAGAAATAAAGCAAATTGCAAACAAAACAAAACAAAACCCTGCTCTAGTTTGTTCCACCTGAACCTTATGTTGAAATTTGTTTGCCGTTATGTTGGTGGTGGTAGGAAGAATTTGGGGACCTGGGGGTGTAGTAGTAGAGCACATGTGTAGGATAACAAAACCCTGGATTCAATCCCCCGTACCAAAAGAGAAGGGGGAATGATTTGGTAGAATGACGAATAAAGTCATAATTAATGACAGTTGCCTATTATAATGCTATACAGCTTTTTAATTGTATATTTTTTGGCAGAGATAAATATTACATTAACTTCACAGGGCTTCATTATTCAATTTTTAAACAAGTTGCAGACAATGTTATAATGGTTTTCATTATTTAACAGTGAAGTCATCATTTTGAATTACAGAGGCATTCATATAACATATTGTTTGGCTACTAAGTAATGATCACATACTGATGACAACAGTAATTAACAGTACTTTCCACTTAAGACATTTATGGGGAACAACTCTGAGTTGATCAGGTAAAAAAAAAAAATGCAATGATCTTATAATGCCAAATAGTGTGTGTGTGTGTGTGTGTGTGTGTGTGGTGAGATGATATTGAGACCAGATTGACTTTGAAAAAAAGCAAGTTAGATATATTAAGTGTACTGCGTTACTGGGGTAACTTGATGTGATTCTGTAGTGTAAGCCTAGGAATTTAGCCAGTTACGGTGAGCAGTGTTGGATTCCGCTGACTTTGGTTAGCCACGGAAAATGATTTCACCTCTAAAAGACTGGTTCATTCCTTTTGTACAACATATACATGAGCAGAGTGACTCTCCATCCCCTATTTCCCAAGAACATTTAAATCTGTATTTCTCACTGAACTTGGGATCCCTTCAGAGCACAAGGTGGCTTCCTGTTGTAGGTCTTCAGCAAACCTTCCATGTCTCCAGCCTCACCAACCTTCTCTTGCCAACCACACTGAAGTGCTCTTGTCACGATGTTTCCCATTTCCCTGCTTAACAACTTATCTCTCTGGATGAACTATAGAGAGGCACAGTCTTTCCCATCTTGCCATATATCCACTTCTTTGGGAAATGAGAAAAAGGAGAAACGGCGAAAGAATCATTGCTGAAGAATAATAAAATGCAGGTAGGTAATGTAATCAAAAACCAACAATAAGATCAAGACAAGTACTGGTCTTGACAGAAAGAAAGAAAACTTTAGAGTCTTCAGCCAATCATTAGAAATGCTCTAAAAACTCAAGAGCAAGATACAAGGTGATCTACGCAGGACCTGAAACAAGGAAGGAAAGAAAGAACTCTACATTTTCTTTTGTTTCTAAAAGAATCAAATGAATGATGCATGTTTCTAGGATTACAAATGGAATAAAAAGGGTCCAATTATTTTATTCACGTGATTTATATCTTCAACAAGAATAGATCTATACTTTAATGTAATCTGGTATATTTTCACCAGCTAAGCATTCTGTCTTCCAGGAATCTGCTTCGATCAAATTTTTCTTCTCTATCTGAAAAAAAAAAGTTAACACAGGCTCTGTGTTTGAAAAGGTGAAAAGAAAAGATGAAGGGATTTCAAGAAATATACATTTAACCTGCTCAGTTGAATTAACTTATAGGCTCTGTTACTGAAAATTTAAAAATAAAAATGGGTTTTGTTTTGTTTAGTTTTTATATTTTTCCCCTCAACTTAGGATATGTTTAGAAATTTACATTTTACATCTGAATCTCTATAATTATTGAAACTATAACGTGGTAGATTTGGAAGAAATTTGAATGATCATATGGCTTGTTCTGATGAATATGTCTCTTGTCTAAAACACCTGCCATTACAATCAGTCACTTGTGTCAAAGTACTTTCTATATATTTCCTCATAAAATGCTTCTTAGTTGGGAAAGTTGGTGCAGGAACATATTTGAAAATATTCCTTTATTATGTGTCTACACCATACCACCCTGAACACACATGATTTTGTCTGAAAACATTTCTTTATTAGGTGATTTCTTCAGGCAGACAATGGGAAAAGAACAGGGACATTTGTTAGCTGGATAGAACTATAAAACTTCATAGCATGGGATATCACATCTGGGGCAGGATATTTAAAAATCAGACAGAAGCAAGTTCCGGTGACCAAAAATAGATGGAAGAGAATCAACCGGCAAGGGGGAAGGGAGGAGTGACTGGAAGCTAAAGGCATCTCCTAATTGCTCTGAGGTCACCTCTAACAAAATCACATTCCCTCAGTTATAATATGATCCAGATGTTTGAATTATATCTTAACCCGTATTGCTAGCACATTTTGAAATGTCCAAAATAATGGGATGTTACTTAAAGGGAAAAATAAAAAATCACATCCAACCAGAAAAGTAACCCAGTTTAAATTCCACTGCCATAAAAATTCACTAGAGAAAAACCTTCTAAATAATAGTTAGGAACTTTAGGGTAAAAAAACTACAGGAAACTAATAATGGATATATGAGAATCCAATGCTTCTCATAGATTTAGACTGACAATATTTTGTTTCTTCACTTTATCATCAGAGACAAGCTATTGGGAAATTTTCATTAATTAGAAAATTGTATTTATTTTGCAAAAACACTTGAAAAAGGCATCTGAAAAAGGGCAGCCTTTTTCCTCTTTAAAAATTATCCCTCCCTCATTCCTGTTCAACTCACTTTTCTTTCTGACTCTGCTCACCCTTCCAACAATCAAATCTAAAAGGTTACTGCCGACCAATCTCTTTTCCTACTGACTTCAAAAATTGGTCTGAGTTTTAAATCTTGAATTGAAAGAAAAAAAATATTGTCTTGGATATAACATCTGTCATCCGTTATTCAACTATATTTCAATGTTTCATTGCAAGAGATTTGAGAACAGTGACCGCTCTCATATACCTATGACCTGCCTTTCTGCATTTTACTTTCTTTTACCAAATTTCCCTTTAAACAAAGTGTCAGGACATGGTAATGGCAAGGTGCATTGCTGGTCAGGAGCTGAGGGAAAGTCCTGAGGTCTCCTGTTTAATGTCTCCTGAGTTCTGTATTCTCTCTAACCATCATGCCAGATATGATGCTTCTGATAATAATCGTTTTTCTTTCTTTCTCTTTTTTTTTTGGTCTTTTTAATAATGAAGTATTTTGGTACATTTTAGATATACATAATGATCATAATCCTCATAGGGAATTTGTACCTGTACTGACAGATTTTAATACCCTTTTTTTGCCCCCCTCTCCCCTCTCTTCTTGAGAATTGGCACACTTGACTTCTGGTTCCACTTGAGTTAACTTTTACTAGTAAGCAACAGGATTTATGATTATTGAATTTGTTTGGCCTCACTGCTTTCAACTGAAATAATGATGTTGGACTTGAGGTTCTTTCAGTGTTAAAGGTTCAAGAGAGCTGTTACAACAAGGTACAAATCATAGAATTCATACCAAATTACCAACTCTCACTGAGGAAACATTTTTACATGATTGGGACTTACTTTAATGAGAAATATACTGGCTGAAGAATATAATATCTGATTATAAGTATAACTGGTTATAGTTCTTATACAATAAATATCTATGAATTTGGGGGTGGGTGGGTAAGAGTCTGTATTCAACACAGAATTCCAAAAGTAAGCAAAGCTGCTCTGTCCTGAAGTAAAAAGAGGTCACTGTATTTGTACCTTCTTGTGGTTTTGATAACAAAGCCAGCAACAGGGCTGCAGCCTCTGGAAGAGGTAGTAATTGGGGATTTGGACTTCGTCTTTCTGGAGAAACAAACACATATGCAGATTCTATTAGCACTTCAATATTCATTTAAATACATGCTATTTTAATAGGGTACAACAGCAGAACGACCTCTGTGAAATACATTTTTGATCCCAAAACAGACCATATAGAGCATATACAGAGTACTTTCTTTTTTCCCCCCAACTTCCCTTGAAAATGACTTACAGCTGATTATGTTGTGTTTCCATGCAGGAAATGGAAGAGAATTTTAAATTTATACTGTACTAAAGAGACTCCCATACATGCAAGTAGGCCCATGGGAAGAGCCCACGGGAAATTTCTCTTTGCGGTTTAAGCTGGACAGAAAGATTTAGACAGCATCCTACTTGGAGCCTGTACTACTGTTGAATTTGAGACCATCATCTACATTCGTGGTCACATAAAGATAATTATTTGACTAGAGAAGCATCTGCTAAATATTTAAAGTGATTTCAAGTCTAAGAAATCAGAAAACACATTGCCCCGATCCAACACAAATTTTGATTGTTGGAGGCAACTGAAAGTGGAAAACAAATCTTACCATCACAAAAGAAATCAACTTTACACTTCAAGCCTCAAGAAGCAAAATGCAAATGTTAAATGCTGACTATATGTACAACGTTTGATATTTTTCAAAATCAGTATGCTTTTTACTCAGCATTTCAATTCACGATTTTATACAAATCAGTTGAATTGTTGCCTTTTAATTCATTGCCATGGAAAGATTTATCATGAAAAATAACAGTCCTTGGCCTCATTCTCATGGCCTTCGCTTAACCACTTTTGATTTGACTCTTTCGACAGCTCTTTCTAGTAATTATTAAAAGCATACATTTGAAGGTCCTAGCAAAAATAATTCTTTTAAAGTAATATTGTTTAAGCATAAACTTTGTAAAGACACTGCCATAAACGAGCAGATGCATTTCTAGAGACAAGCTGCACAGTTTTTTGTTTTCCAGTTCTGGGGGTTGAACCCAGGATCTTCACACTGAGTTATATCCCTAGCCCTCCCTCCTTTCCCTCTTCTAAAACTTTGAGACAGAGTTTTGCTAAGTCGCTAAATGGCCCAGGCTGGGCCGGGACTTGCATTCCTCTTGCCTCAGCCTCCCAGGAGTGCCAGGATTACAGGGCTGCTCCACCAACCCCCCTGAGCTGAGCCAACCCCGGGCTTCGCCCGCGCCGGGCTAACTCGCTCCTGGACTCCGTGGCAGGCGCAGCGCCGCCGGTGCGTCTTCGCGGTGCTCTGGGCTGGACTCACGGCGGCCACGCCGCGGCGCCAGTCTCAGCTGGGGAGAAGCCGCTTTTTGCCCTGTCCGCCGCATCCGGCCGCTGGACGCCACTGACCTGGAGGCAGCCGGTCGGAGGGGTCCTTCCTGCGGCTCTGGTCGGAGAGGAAGCGGCGCCCCTCTGCAAAGGCCAGACGCGGGCTGAGGCGGTGGCGCTGGGCTGCGAGGAACCTGCAGCCGGACTTCCAGGGCCAGCCACGGTCACCAGCCGGGCAGCCCCGAGGCCCCATTTACCCCAAGAAGCTGTAACCCTCCGGCTCAGGGCGGCAGACGGCGCACCAGCGGGACGCGCCTCCCGCACCGCCCGACCTCACTCCCGGTCCCTCCCGGCCCACCCATCCGGTCCCGGGCGCGCGCGCCAACGAGGGGCTCGGTCCCCGCGGGCAGAGCGAAGCGCTGGGGACTCACGTGCCCCCTTCAGGTACAGCATAGCTTGCGGAGTCCAGTTCCTCCTCTCCAGAAGTCTCTGCACGCCGGGGAGGAAAGAAGCGCCGTTAATAAAACTGGAAAGAAAGTTAGGAGGTGGGTGGAGCAAGAAAGGGAAAGAAAAAAGAAAGACTGGGGTGCAAGAGTGGTGCCCCTCGGCAGGAGTTTGTGCTTGCAGCTGATTACCTGCGGAGCGCCGCGCGTGTCTCCGAGAACGGAAAACAGCAGGAGAAGAGCCAAGGTCGTGGCTGCCAGGCTGCTGGGTCCCTACAAGAATGGAGGAACCAGAAGGTCTTTTGGGGGCTCCCCCCCCCCCCCGGCAAGATCCTCTGCTGCGTTCCTTGCCGCCTGGACAATTGCAAACTCGCACTTCTGGCGCTGCTCTAAGGCTTAGCATGGAGAGCTGACACCCCCACCCCCCGCTCTGCATTCTGGTTTACACAGAGTCCAACTTTAAATATTACTCAGACATATGCTATTACCATCAACTCCACCGCAAAATGAGACGAATAAATGACTTTTTTCTCAATAAGATAAAATGATTTTCTGATTTTCAAGCAACGTTCAAATATCCTTTGGCCCTTAAAATAGTCCCTAAACATAAAACACAAAGCTAGGAAACTTTTTATAAAATAGCTAAAAAGTCTCAAGTGAATAAAGGAAACAAACGTTTACTCACATTCATGTTCCCCTCCTTTCCAAAGCCTGTGAGAGCATTAACTTTTCTGGTGGGTTTTCTAATCTTGCTCTGAATCTGGGGTTTTTAAAGTCTTAGCAGCAGGGACGCCTCCCCATCTGCGTAGATGGGGATCCCACAGGGACCACAGGTAAAGGTGTCAGGATGGAGGGGACTGATGATTCTCTCAGGGAGATTCAACCGCAGGAAGTGGAGGAATGATTGATGGGTGGACATCATTTGTTTAGATATCGATCACATCAGCTGGGAGACACTTTGAGTGTATCAGCATCACTGCCTTTGCTTTTCCCATTAGCTACCGAGTGCATTTTATTACCAGCATTCACATGAATGAAAATGATCGATAGTCTAAGACGGACTCAACAGTAAATGAATAAATTAAGTAGCTAACAAGCTGTCACCGGTGAGTCCAGATGAGTCATTTCAGTACAAATGAAAAGTGTAGGAGGCTCGATGGAATTGGACATCAGTCATACACTTAATTATCCATCCTTTCAATTATTTAACAAATATTTATTGAATGTCTGTCACATATGGAACAAGCCTCCTTTTGAATCAGTGGACACAGCCATATATATTAAAAAGACATGGTTTCTGCTTTGATTAAGCTTATCTTCTACTTGAGAGAGAAGAGAACAAACAGGGAGGAACAGGAATTAGGATGTTCTAAGTGTACGTAAACCAACTCCCCCCGAGGCCTGTAATCATTATGTACCAATAAAACAAAAATGTCATTTAAAAACAATTGAAAGTAGTAGACAGATGAGTAAGTAAAACACAAATGCTTTAAATTATTAAGCAAAAGTAAACAAGGTGATGTGATAGGGTAAGTGGTGGGCTATTGCAGGGCAGATAAAAAACAAGGGGATTCTTGAAGGATTAGTTAGAATCAGATATGGGATGGCTTAGACTAGGATGGAAGTAGAAGGGAGTGGAGAGTGATGAATGCATTTTGGAAAATACTGGAGGTAGATGATATAGGATTTGTGAATGAAGAGGATATGAGAGTGTGAAAAAATAAATCAAAGATACTGCTTTGGTTTTTGGGCTTCAGCACTGGGTAAATGATGAAACAATTTACCAGTGCTGTGGAAACTTCTTAAGGAACGAAGAAAGGGAGAGAAATGAAGAACTCCCTTATGGTCATAGTGGCACTAAAATGTATGTATATGAGATATGCAAGTGCACAATAGACAATTGGAAATTCAAAACTCAAGGGAGCTTAGCAAAGAGATCCTCAGCTTGTACATTGCTTCTTAAAGGTAGGAATGGTTGAGAATTTTAAGAATTCTAGGAATCTTAAGGCAGCAAAAATACTGGAAGTGAGTGGGGCTAAAGAAAAGAGGCAGGGATAGAAGTATGAAAGTAAATGTACAGAAAATGAGCAAATAAAGGGTCAGAATAGGAATTTCAAGGGGCCAGGGATGTAGCTCACTGGTGCAGTGCCTGCCTGGCAAGCACAAGGGCCTGAGTTTAATTCCTGGTTAAAAAAAAAAAAAAAAGAAAACCAAGTAGATCAATCAGAAAGAAAAGAGATATTATAGTGGATACTGTTGCCACAGAAGCCAAGAGAGGCTATCCAGTAGCATTGAGAGGTCAAGTAAGATGAGGTCCAGAAATATGCAACGGATTTGAAAATATGATGGTTTTCAAAGATGGATGCAAGATTAATAATGAATAAGATATGAGAAAATAAAGCCAAGGGATTTAGAAATGTCACAAAAGGAGCAAAGAGATAAAATGAAGATTGTTGTTTCTCAGCACTGGGGATGGAACCGAGGGCCTCCCTTGTGCTAGGTAAGGGTTCTACCACTGAGCAATGTGCCCGTCCTCATATTTTATTTTTAATGAATTGAGTGGGCTGGCCTTGAACTACCTCAGTTTCCTACATAAAATACTTGAACTTGGTGGGAATTTTGCTATTCTTTTGGCCTTCCAGTAACATTTGAACCTCTTCATTTTTAATAAATTGCTAAAATTCCCTAAATTGTGAATTATGAATGCTATGAAGAGGCAGTGGCAGTCTTCCTGGACTTTCTGTCCTCCCTACAGGCAGAGTGTGGGCCCAGGGCACAGAACCTCATAGGCAGATGTAGATGCTCAGATGGACACTTAAGGTGGGGGTGGGGGGAGAGAAGCATCCTGGAGCATCAGTGGTCGCAGCCAAATTGAGTTTCTAGAGCACTACTAGCTACACTGCTAGTGGCTGATTCTAACATTCAGTGCTACATGGGTGCTGATCATGGTTCCAGTACCCTTTTGATAAAATTTTCTTTTGCTTACGTCAGTCAGATTGATTGGTCTCTGTTGATGAGAACAGAGAAACCATTTGTAAGACACGGATGCCAATGGGAATGATCAGTAGAGAAAAATTAATGATGCAGAAGAAAGAGAATAGGAAAACTGAAGATAACAAAAGACTTTTAGGCCAGAGGGATAGGATCTAAAGTACATCAGTATTTAGTTGAACCAGCTATATCATAGGCAGACACCAAACAAGGATGCGTATCCAGCACGTGAAATATGAGATGAGGCAGAGATGACATGGCCTTCATCTCAGTCCATTCTGGCTGCTATGACAAAATACAATAAACAGGTGCAATAGATTGGATCTTAAATATCTCCCCAAGGTTTACTCTACAGAGTGGTGTTATTGGGAGGTGGTAGGTTCTTTAGGAGTTGCGGTCAGTGGGTGACCTTCAGGTCACTAGGGTTATGATTTTTAAATGGAGTTGGACCCCAACTTCTTCCTCTTCATTTCTTTTGCTTCCCTGGCATAAGGTGCCATCATGATGTGGTGACACAGGCTTAAAAGTAATACATTCACTGGACGGTGCACTGGAATCTTCAAAACTGTGAGCTCCAATAAGCTTTATTCTTCATAAATTGATTGTCTCAGGTATTTGTTATAGTAACAGAAAGCTAATGCAACTGAGCGGCTTTTGAATAGCAGAAATTCATCACTAAGTTCCGAAAGCCTAGAAATTCTTTGTATTAGCATGGCTAGGTTTTCAGGAGAACCCTCTTCTGCTGACGTTCCTGCTGTGTTCTCATGTGGCGGGAATGTGGCGGGAGAGACACATAAGCCCTCAGGGGCTCTTATTTTTATTTTAAAGGGAGTAAAACAGAACAGTAAAATGGAACAAAGCAGGACAGTAGGAAATCCACAATCATCACTATATTGCATATTACTCTCCTCTAAATATTTGCTCAGATCACTGGCCCCAGGCCTGCAATTCAATCAAATAACATATATGTCAGGTTGCTTCCTTACTTCAGTTATTATCATCTCAACCTGTGTCGTGTCCAATTGCTCACAGATGGGGGTAGGTGGAAGGCAGAGGTGGCTTCTTGGTTGTTTCTCTCCAGCCAGCTCTGCCGGCACACATGGAGGCTGCACAGCTTCCTGATGCTTCTCCCTGGGTCGATAGGGCCTCCACTGATGCATGGGTGTGGGGGCTGCCATGGCTTTCTTGCTGTTCCTTCCTGGCAGCAACAGGGCTTCTGCCAGCACAGGAGGGGTGGGGGCTGCACTGCTTCCCCACTTCTTTCTGTCCAGCAGGTCCGCTGCCCCTGGCCTTATTTTTGGTGAATTTCTGAATTCTCTTTCTCCATGGGCTTCAACTGTTAGTTCAGATCCTTTCTGTGTACATGTGACCCACCTCTCTCTTCCTTCTCTTCCTCATCCTGCTATTTTCCAGAGTGGACACCAAAACTTGGAGAAGTATTTTTTCTGTGCTGCTCACTACTCCATTTTCCCAGAAGGGCCTCTGGGGTCTTTTATAAGATCGGAAATCCTACTCACGATGGCTCTGCTCCTGATCTAGTCACCTTCTAAATGTTCCGCCTCTACAGATTTGGGTATTGGGGATTAGCATTTCAACATGTGGAATTTTAGGGGATACAGACATTTAGATCACAACAATTCCATCTAAATTAGGGCCCTGCTTCCTGGGCGTTCATGTACATAAAAATCAGCTGGGCATCTTTTTGAAATGTAGTTTGAATTCAATATAACTGGGTTGGGATGTGTAATTCCACATTTCTAATAAACTAATAAAGATGATCCTGGCAGAGGCTACTGACCCTTGGATATTTTGAGTAGCAAAGCTTAGGATATAGGAATTAAAGAAAACAACCTGAGAGTCTGCATACCTGGGAGAATGGCAAGACAGAAATACTAGCAGGTTTGGGGACAGAACAGCTACATTTCATTTGGGATTGATGTTTGAAGGGCTGATGTTACTATGTACATGCAAATACTTGGAAAAGACAGATTAGAATGTTGGTGCTCGATAGTTAGACTTGTAAAACCAGAAGTTTGGCTGGTGAATAAGAAGAGTATAAAAAACCTAAGGATAAGTTAGTTAACCATTGAAATTCTGAGTTTCACTTATGAGCAAGCTCAGAGCACATGAGATGACATGATGCTAAGTGTCAAGAGCAGGGCTCACAGCTGCCTCAGTGGGCCACACCTCAGTGCTTTTTCTCCAGGGATGTGATTGTCCATCACCATCAACACTGTTTCCCATCCGAGAGACACCACTGCCCAGACCCCTCCTGGAACAGAGAGCACTTTCTGCCTGTCTTTATTTGAGGCATAAAGTCACTTTGTAAATTTTCTCCTGGAGAGCTTTTCTCTATAATAGCAACTCTTAATTACAAAGCTACCATCTGGAAAAAGAAACGCCAGAGCAAAACCTCTTTTTAAATTTCATATGAAAAAGAGAGGAAAACTGACTATCAGTGAGTCACCTCAAAACCTCTGCAGGAGCTTCTGGGCTTTCTCAGTAGCTTCTTTTCTAGTGAAAAAAGGCAGCTGAGCAGCCAGTCTGCAGGCGCTCTTTCCTTCATGGTTCCTCCTGTCTGCTGAGGAGCTGCTGGGTTATAGCAGAGTCAGTTTCTCAGGTCACAAGAAATTGAAGCAGAATGGTGGAGGCCAAATCATTCACCTTCATGGCTGGTAGAAATCTGCTCCGTGAGACTGATCTCAGTGATCCGCAGTGAGAGTAATGTGAAAATGGGACATTTTAGTGAGCACCTCCTCGTCAGGGACTGGGTATAATGTTTTCTGTTACCAAATAAGAACCAAGTAGGTAGTTCTATGAAAAGACTGAGTCTAAACTGAGTGGGTCAGGAAAGATGTGACCAAAGTAGCATTTTAATTAGGCCTTGAAAGCTGAATAAAGATGGGGTCACGGAAAAGAGGGCCAGTCAATAAATTCCAGGCACGTTGTTTCTCTGTCCAACCTCTTATGTAAGGTAGAAGGAAGACAGAGGTCAGGACTTTGTTCAGCCCAAGACCGCAAGACATTGGAGATTAGCTCAATATTTATTTAGTAAGAGATCCAAGCCTTTCAGCTCGCTTGACAGACTTGTACTTTAATTACTGCATTCCACAAATACTGTACCTATTTGGTACACCCAGTGGTGTAGAGATATAAGCGGTGATTTCTGGCCTTAACAAAAATTATTACTAGAACACTGTAGTCTATTTAGGTCACAAAGACTCAAGTAAGGATATATTACTTCCTTTTTCACAGAAAAATCATACAAGCATTTTCTCACTAACGCCCAAGTTCACGGATCTTTTTTTAAATGTTGTAATTAACGGTAGCAGTCACACCAGCTTTCAGTGAATCACCTCAGCTGACTGCAGCAATGCAAATTCTTTAGCAGGTTTCTAGACACACAAATAGGAGTGACAGTTCTACAGGTTTAGGTTACAATTAAGGAATAAAGTTCAAAAAAAAAAAAAAAAAACCAAAAGGGAAAGGAAAACCTGCTGTGCTAAGTTGCTAAGTTTGGTACATACAAAAGAAATCCTATGTTAAGACAAAGCTTCTAGACTAAACGGATGCCACTTTTTCCTCCAAGGATGCCGGAAACCAGTCTGTTGCAGAGCTGGGAGTTAAACAGTCCTAATGTCTAGATGAGAACGTAAGGGTTAGGATATGTAGACCACAAATTATTCTACCAAACTATTTGCAGTATAACTCAGGCTGAATTATTTGGAAAGGAGGCTAAGGTTTCACAAGTCAAGCTAAAGTTACAAATTCTCCTTGGACAGGTGTCACAGCTTATTCTCCTGGGTCACTCATTCAGTGCAGGACTTTTGGTACTCAGGAGATACTCAGAAAACGTCTGCTGAAGAACCAAATGCCTACAGACCTTCGACGCATCTTCCTATTATTATTTTTTTGTGGCACTAGAAATTTAAGCCAGGCCTTTTATGAAGCATATCCCCCTGCCCCTATGTTCTATTTGAAATGGAATCTCACTAAATCTTTAAGATGCCTAGGTTGGGCTTAAATTTGCGACCCTCCTGCCTCAGGCTGGGATTACAGGCATGGGTTACTGAACTCAGCCAAGCCTGATTTTCTTTAATAACATATTGCTCTAGGTACATGCCATTCTTTTTCGTTTTTTAAATACTTTTCGAATTTAAGAGTAATTTTGCTTGTTTGAAGTCTATCTGTATATATGACAACATTAAAAATAAGGAAACAAAAGACGTTAAAGACATTTAGTAGATATAAAAATGGGTAATTAGCTATTTTCAAGAAATGAGGTGGGGTTTTTTGCAGTGCTAAATTAAACTTTAGGATTTCAAAATAAAGACATGCTTGACCACCAATCAATAGAAAAGTACCCTTTTATTTAGAGGTAAGACAAGTGCATTTACAATATTCAATTGTTAGATTATATAATCTGACTGAGACTTTTAAAAGCAGCAGTATATCATGAATTAAAATTTGTAAGGGGTAAAGAAAAACATTTCAAATGTTTGTTACAGAAAATACATTTGAACAATGACAAATACTTAAGGCTATGTAGTATTAGACCTTTTCCTCCATCTCTACAGGGGGAAAAAAAAAATCAAAGTACATTGTTGTCACAAAATCAGAAGGCTGATTTGGGAAGGGAACAAACAATAAGACAGGGCTTCTGCCAGAAGGCTAGTATGTTTAAAAATAGAGCCTCATCAAGGTTCTGAATAAGAAATACACGCTGCCAAGCAAGTCCCACACTCACATTCGATATTGACTGCACCCTCATTAGAAACTGAAAATTGCTCCAGCCCCTCAACCTCACTAAGGACTTGGAGGTTACCAATCTTTTCAAGTCTGGTAACGCTTTCTAAAATAAGATTGTTGAAAAAGGGGTTTCTGTTTACAGTGCAAAGAACATTTTGATAGAAACGCATGTCTACAAAGGAGCTTAATGATACAGATGTTCCTTACACTAACAGATGCAGTTCCTACTCTAAAAAAGGGAGATCTAGCCACTGGAACTAATATGGGTCAGTCGAAAATATGTATGAGTCCTACAGGACACCTTGTATAAGTCAGTTCCCAAAGAATGTATATTTGACACTCTCCAAGTGAGGATATTACTTTTTTGAAGAACATCAGACACAACACTAGCTCTCTTATTTCGTAAACTATTGAGGTAGGAGTCTCCGTTTGTCCCATTTTCACAGATTACATCATAAAGTCCAATGCAAGTACCAAACACAACAGTAATCCACAAGACTGAACCATTACACTATATATCAAGTCCTTCCTTCTGCAGACAAGAAAGTTTTGGAGTTCTTTGTGCATTCTGAGATATAATTAAAAGAAAAAAAAAGCACTTATCTATTTTGTAGGTATGTTTGTAAATAAATAGCACAAATTTCAATTATGCTTTTATGTGTTAAGAAGCTTTGCAACTGTTAAAAAATAAATAGTTCAATTGTTACTCATAAAACAAATAGCACTGTGGATACTGTGTTCCTACATCTATAACAAAAGCTGTCACCTTAGAAAAGGAAACAATTGCTGTGTCTTATTGTCTATCAATCAGCAATGGAAGGAAGAAAAAAAAAGAAAACATGTTGTTAAGAAACAATAGCCAGTTTAATTACGATAAAATATTGTGTCCGCTTGTGAGCTCAAAGTATTTTCTCCACTAAGTGAAGGTCAAGAGTCATTATGGGAAGTATACAACACATATTCTTTGTTATGAAAAAGGTGAAAACATGGAAAAACTCATTAAGTGAACAGCCCTAAAACAACCTACAGGTTTAGTTTTTTAACATGTTCATGTCTCACATTGCCAAAAGTTACTTTAGTTTATAAAAAAGTGATAAACCTCTCCTGAATTTAAAAATGAAAACAAAGACAAACTACATCATGAAGGAAAAACTTATTCGATATGCATCATTTAGTATTTTAAGTAAAAGGCTACTCAAAGAATCTAACAGGCGACTTCCCCGTCCAGAATGCCGTCAGACTTACATGTAATAAACGACATAAACAGATGCAGAGATCGAACTTCCAGGAAGTGTGTTTCCAGAGTGTATCGCTGACCAAACTGCTTCATCAGCTAGAAACTAAAGCTAATAAAAGATGACCTAGACTTACCTAGTTTGGGTTTTCGCTTGGCTTTAAAATATACGTTTCAGAAAAACTGTAACAGTTTTATTTTAATCACGTTTACAAAAAACAAAAAGTGATTCCAAACATGAAAATGGGCTTTTCTTGGGTTAAATACATCAAAATGACACAATCCCATCCAACTCATGCATCACTTTCAGAGACACAGTGTAACTGAAAATATTTTGCCATCACAGTGGATATTTCTAAAAGCCAATGCTTAGGGATGCTCCTGAATCTTAAAAATAAAAAGTAACAGGCACCACAGTTTTTTTAAGGATGGCTGTGTTTTGGGCATTGTGGAAAGACAAGAAAAAGAGCCTTCAAGAGTTTCAATCCGCACTGTAACATGGGCTTCGTCTCCTTCAGTTTGCTTGCTGATGTTTCAGACCATTTGATCAGAAGCCTGTTCTCACTGGTTCTTTGCTAATTGCTGTTGGTACTTTGTAGGCTACACATTTAAACTTCTGTACAGAACATTGCAAGCTATTTCGTGTAATTTAAGTTTGTGCTGAATATTCTCCAAAGGATTTTATAAATAATTACAATATTTTAAATGAGTCTTCAAATTCACTTGTTGTTATACCATATTGTTGCTTTCTCCAACTTTATCTACGAACTGTAAGAAAAAAACCAGAAAATTAAAGGAAGTCTACAGCACTATAAAACATCACATCAACACTTCAAAGGCTGATTTAAAAAACCAGCTTTGCAAGATTTGTGGAAATTTAGGGTATGACTGACAATGATTAATCCAGTATTACTCACCACCATCTTTCTGACACATAAATGTATATAAAATTTTTTCTAAAACTTGTATTTGTATGACATGTTATACATATGAATTTAAAGGTGCAACATGAAAAATGCAACACAATGAATGAAAAAATTGTATAAAATGAAGTCAACAGTGTTAGCTTAATAAAAAATAAAAACTTGAAATGTCAGCCATTCATGCATTAATGAACCCAATAAGATTATTTCCACTGACCATTACTGTGGATCTCTTCTGGGCCTATGTAGTCTTTGAATAAACAGATTTAACTCCATTAAGTTCAATTATTTAACAACAGCTGTCAACTAAAAATACTTTAAATGTGTATTCTGGACTTCAGACTGAAAGTGACAATGGCATTAAAACAGATTTAATGATGCAAACATAAATTTATAACCATTAAATATAAATTTTAACACACATTAATGTAAATGATTATTTATTTTGGTTACTCCACCCCAAATAAAAAAGCAGTTTGGCTTTCTTCAGCATTCCAGATGGTAATGTAAAGATTAAAACAAAGAATATCATTAGTGGGGATATTAAAAGTTATATAACCAAAAATGGTTATAAAATCATCAAATTCTACCCATCATCTAACCATTTCTTTTATTTCACTTCACATTCTTAATCATTATAATGAAGGAATGGTGATAGGCAACATTATGTATTGTAGTGCGTGTCCATCTATGCAAATACTGCAAAATTCTTAAATTAAGGTTGCAAACAGTAATTACAAATCTTTAACTAGAAATTTCAATAAATTCAAATTATTCTAAATATAAACATTTACTATTAAGAGATTACATGAGATAGATGGCAAATGAAACCAGGATATAATCCTATAAGCCTAATAACTAGGCTTAATAGTTAATAATTTCACATTACCATAAATAGGGTAAATGATACATTAAAAGTTGCCCTGAAAATATTCATGGACTCATTAGAACTTCAAGGCAAATTCCAGTGAAGAAAAAGTAAAATCTTTTCTAAGATAACTTCAAATATTTCAGATGCCTTAGTTCCAAGGTTCTGACACTAAAATTAATCTGTGGATGGAAAGAGGATTAGGCTTACACTGGTACTTGTTTTCCTCTGGATAAGCTGTCCTTTACCTCTTTGAGAACTCAACTACTGCGATGGATTTTCTCTCTAGAAACATCTAAAAAATCTGAAAATAACTTTAGGAAGCTGAGAAACTCCTTGGACCTAATAAGAATGTGAGGGCTTTCTAACATGTCTTTAAAGTCCCTTCGTCCTGATTGTTCAGGATAGACGTTATAAAACTGACCCAAAGAAATATATGCACCAGTGACGCGCTGGATCCAGGTCAGATCTAGACACAAAAAGATTCACTTCAGCTCTGCTGAATTACAGATTACCCAGACTCTTTTTGAATTTAAGGGTCTCATTTTGTGTTAAAATTCAAGGAAGTAGGCTGAACTTGTGAGAGAGGTATGTCCTTTGTGGTAAATAAGGAGCTATTTTTCTAATTTATTTCTCAGTGACTTTACTATTTGTGTACAGGAATGCTATTGATTTGTAAAGAACTAAAAAAGCAAAACAAAATAAAACAAAACAAAAACCCCAGACTGCTCAAATTTAAAGACTCAATCCAAAAATGGGAATCCGAAGTGAAAAAACACTTCTCAGATGAAAAAGTAGAAATGGTGAAAAAGTGTTTAACATCACTGGTCATTTAAGAGATGCAAATTAAAACAATGCTGAGATTTCATCACACTCCAGAAAGAATAGCTACCATCAAGAAATCATCCAAGAACAAACGCTGGCAGAGCTGTGGGCAAAAAGAAACCCTTCCTCTGCTGTTGGTAAGCATACATACTGGTGTAACCACTGTGGAAATCAAGTGTAGAGATTCCTCAGAAAACTAAAACCAGAGGTTTCCATTCTACTCAGCTATTTCCTTTCTTGGTATCTTTCCAAAAGAATTAAAAGCATCATACCACAGTGATATATGCACACCCACTTTTTTTTTTTTTTTTTTTGGTACTGGGGAACGAAGTTACAACCTTGTGTTTACCAGGCAAGCACTTGAGTCACTCGGCTAAATCCCTGGGCCATTCCCAAGTGTATAGTTTATAAAACCTAATCTTGAAAACAGCTTAAATGATCATCAACCAATGAAGGATTAAGAACATGTGCTTTATAAAAAGCACAATGGAGTACTATTCTGCCATAAAAAGATAAGTTCGGGACATTTCTAGCTAAATGGATGCACCTTGAGACCATACTTGTAAGTGAAATAAATCAGACACCTGTATAAATACCACATTGTTTCTCTGATGTGAGAAACCCAAAGTGTAACTAAATAAGGACTAAAATGCATAATAGATATTGCAATGGGAAGAAAATGTTCAAATGGGAGAGGGAATTGGGGGTGTAGGGAGGAAGGGAAAAAATGAGAAAAGAAGGGAAAAATGAGAACAAAGCTTCTGTAAATAAAAGAGGGGGTTGAAAGAATAAGGGAATGGGGAAAAAGAATCAAGATATATCGTGGACACATGCAAATTCCCTATGATGAATGTGGTCATTCTGTACACCTAAAATGTACCAATAAACTTAATAAAAAAAGTTTAAAAATAAACATAGAGAACAATATTGAAAATGGAAATGGTAAAACAAAATTTTAGATTTTATAGGTCTGATAGCCATAACCTATGTGATGTAATCATTTATAGCATAATGAACAACTCATCATTTAATCATGTATCAATCATTTATATTTCTAGAACAAAAAAGCATCAAAACACATTCATTTTGGTAGTTTAAAAATACATGATTACTTACTGATCTAATTCCAGGTAAATTTAAGAGGGATCCAAGGATTGGCACTCTTCTAATAAAGCCAACAACCACAGGAAAGAAGCCCCTGGGAGACAAGAAAAAAAAAAAAAGCTCTTTTTTTTAAAAACAGCATTTTCTAGTACCACGATCAATCACCAATCAAGTAAAAAGAAAGGACCCTATGGCAGTTGTGGATGTTTTAGGGACTTCCAACTTAGAACTATAAGTTACTATAATGTAAACATTTTGACTACTGGAAAAATGTGAGCAGATTGTAATGACAGGTAGCTGTGTCATATTCTCAGATTATCTCAGTTCAACCGCTGCATTATTCTGTATTCTGTACTCCATCAAGAGTCTCCGAACTGGGCTCCTGGCCTTTAGTTTTTTGTCTTTCTTTTCTTTTTTTTGAGACAGGGTCTCACTATATAGTTCAGGCTGGCCTCAAGGTCATAGCAATCCTCTTGCCTCAGCTTCCCAAGCGCTGGGATTACAGCCACCACATCTGGCTCAGTTTTTAATTTTTCAATACATACTTTATCCTGAAGTTAGAACAATCTTTTTAAAACACCAATCTGGCCACATCACTTCTAACTTGCAAATCTTTGTGCTCCCTACTCATCCTCTACACTGCTAGATTTGGTAAGAAAATAAAGTAACTAGTCATTCGAAATAAGTCTGCAGCCTCATTCCAGACTTCCAGGTTAGTCTAACTGCCAACCTGTTCCTTTCACCTTACGCTGTTTGGTAAAGCTGTGTATTTTGTAGATCCTATTCTGTCAGCCAAATATCCTTTCTTTTGTGGGATGGATTCTTCTTACTCATTCTTTAAGATCCAGTTTATCAGGTAACATTTCTTACCTCCTTCTGACTTTATTAATTCCTTCCTGAATTATGCTATTATAATATTCTACACAAGCACTCATAACATTATGACTTATTCTACTGATATGTTTACAGTCTATTTCCTGCATTAGAAATGAGAAATTCCCTAAAAGAGATTTGGCATTAATTATTTTCTATGGCTATTGTGTGTAATGCAGGACCTAGCAGAAGGCACAGGCTATGGATTTCTTGAATAATGTAGACCAACTGTATTTACAGGTTCTTCTTCATATACACATTATTTATTTACTACTGACTGGCATTTCAAAATATTAACTCACTCTCACATGCTATATTTGATAAAGAAGTTTCTATATATGTATTAAACAAATTGCCATCACAACAATCTGCTGTTTGAATTATGAAGTATTAGGTTTTATATACTAAAATTTTGGATCTATTTATGGTATCTATCTGTCTCTGTTCAGTTCATAAAAATATCTAAATGTCTTAAAATGACAACATGATTTTTATTGCACTGGAAATACTTTACAAAATAGTTTACTCTTATTTAGATAATCATTTACATTTGATAAACATTTTTTTATAGCTGATCTAAAACTGTAAGATTCAAGTTAAACAAAAAATAAGCAAGTTTCATATATCTTTGTTTTTGTAATACTCAGTTTATTACAAGAGAAAATAAAATGAGTTTCTCACCTGAACAACAGAAAGAATCCATAAATTTCGAAGATCATGCCTATCAAAGGCCAACCAATAAGGACCACAAATACACCACCCAGGAAAAATCCTGTAGCTTTCATTTTATGTTTTTGGAAGAAGAATCTGAATGTTCTTTCTAAACCAATTACAAAAGCCAAGCCAGCTACAAATAAAACCTGAGAGATAAAGAAAATGTAACATAGAAAAAGTAGTTACACACACTGCATAAATTTCTAAAGGTCGAAGCTAAATATAATAAAAAGAAGCACATTTGCTTGGCTTTTTAATGTGGGCAACTGGCTAGAGAGAACTTCAGTCCATTAGCAAGAAGCAGAACCAGAGTGGGTTAGGCATATTAAAGTTGTGGCTGTATTGCACTCTTTTCATTTTTCTATCTTGATGAAATGGGGAAAAGAAACAAAGATGAGAGGCTGTCAGTGGGCATCTGCATATGCAGTAGTTTCTCCAGCTTTTGTTGGATGGGGGTGGCTTACTCAAGCAGATGAGGGGGCAAGGGGCAGCAGGGAAGCTGCCCATAAATACATCACCCGAAGGTCTACTGATTCTGAAATATCTACCTTGGGCTACAGGGTATCTACAGATGAGAGAAACACTGATACAGGTAAACTGACAGCAGAAGCAATGCTGCAAAGCCAAAGACTCTCTGTTTACTAATGTCAGAATATCTGGTGGCATATCTACCTTGGGCTACAGGGTATCTACAGATGGGAGAAACACTGATACAGGTAAACTGACAGCAGAAGCAATGCTGCAAAGCCAAAGACTCTCTGTTTACTAATGTCAGAATATCTGGTGGCAGCAAAAATAAAAATACAACCAGATGTTAAAAAGGATATGTATATTTTGTATATTTTCTTGGTCAAGAAACAGCAATTTATTAAAACCTTGCCTTCTGCTGGGTTTATTTGCAAATTCTTCCCTCCCTCATTAACTTTGTTCAGTGAAAAATATTTCAGATATACATTGAACTCACTGCTTAAACTGTTTATGTCATCATTTATTAACACATGTAGTTTGGATAATTTTGCTATTCCTTTTCTTTTTTTTTTCATATTTCCAATGAACAGCCTCAACAGCATCTATGCTTCAAAAGATGTTAAATCCCTGTTCAGTGACTTTGCTGCCGTCTCAGAAGTTACCACTGACTTCTGGTTCTCTCGCACAACCTCCTCATCTGGAAAGTACACTACGCATTCCAAATAAACAGCATTCACTCTTTTTAAGCAAGTCAGCCAACAACATACAGAATCGGTTTTTAAAAGGTTTAAGAGATTATTAAAATTTGTTTATTTTATGCATATCAATCAAATGTGCAGTCTTACTTCTACCATTTTAAAAAATTTACTAAGACACTGAACTATCAAGTCACAGATTTTGAACTCCTAGAGGTAGCTGTCACTTACTGTATTATAAATCACATAACAAACATTTAATAGGGTGCTTATAGAATTATAAAATCTCACTGAGTGGTTCTCTTAGATAAATAGAAAACTAACAGATTTTACTTGATGGAAGAGAAAAATGTAATAGTAATTATGTATGAATAACAGTTATTTCTCCCAAATTTGACAAGATAATAATTCATGTGCAGTGAAAACTTATGAATTTAGTAAAGATATATATTCAAAACTCACATTTCCAATAGCCAGTAGTGCTTTGTCAAAAAAGAGAATCATTCCAAAGAACAGGAAAAACACTCCAAATCCTGTTAATCCCATTCCAATTTCTGCAATATAGTTAAGGACAGAGAAAAGGTACAGTCACATTAACACCTGTAAATTACCTAAGAAGTTTTCAGTTTTTCTTTTGACTAATATAAGGAATTATGTCTACAGCAAATTAGCACCAGCACATTACTGCAGAATTCAAAAATATGAAGAGAAATTCCTCACCTTTATATGGGAAACAATATTTCTTATAGACATACTGGACTAGGAAAGAAAGATGAGAATTTTAAACCTTTGGATATATTTTTTTCCCTCCTAAGAAACTTCAGCTTTAGACATCAATAGACTATATAGGTTTATTTATCTCCTTTTACATTCTATGACTATACATATGCATAATATCTGTAGTGTTTCATTATCCTTTTTTTTTTTTTGGTCTTTTTCGAGAGAGGGTCTTGCTATGCAGTTCAGGCTGGCCTTGAGCTCACTTTGTAGCCCAGGTTGGTCTTGAACTTCTAACAACCATCCTGCCTCAGCCTCCTGAGTGCTAGGATTACAGGTGCATGCCACCACGCCTGGCTCCTTATGGTTTTTAAAATCAACTCTCTCTTTAACTTACTTAGAAATGTTATGTAGGTCACCAGTTTGTTTCATTCAATAATACACTGCTTATCACAGAAATATCAAGAAATATTTTGAGAATTATGGTAGTTATTATTTTAACAGTAATTTTTAGAAGTTTAGGTTATCACTTTTAACTTTTTAAGATAGGGTGTCACTTGTCCAGGCTAGCCTAGAGCTAGCCTTACAAGAACAAGGTGTGTACCACTTAGCTGGTCCAGTTTTAACTTTTATAGATGGCTTATTACAAATTTACCATGTGTAAGCTTATTTAAACTATGAATCTGTTCACATATTTAAGTCTACAGTCCTACAGTCTGCACCAAAGAATATCATTTTACCTAATATTAGTATTGTAGAGTTTTTTTCTTTTTTACTTAAAACCAAAGAATTGTTGAGGTCAGGAACTGTTCTAGGTACTGAATATACAGTTGTGGATAAGGTATAAGCTCTGAAGTCTGTGGTTACCTGCATATAAATTGATCCTTTTATTGCCTTTACATCATTTTTTTTTTAAATCGGTACCAGGGATCGAACTCATGACCACATGCTTGCAAGGCAGGTGCTTATGCTGATGAGCCAAATTCCCAGCCCCATATTATCTTTTTTAGGTTAAAAAGTCTTAATCTTCTAAGGCAGTGAATTTTTTTGTGAATACTACAAAGCACAATCCACTAAGCTGCCTCCCTGAACAATTTGGTTTTTTTTTTTTAGAGACCAGCTACCAATCCTGATTGTATCTAGAAGCACTATCTGCATACGGACATTGACTGAGAAGATGCAACCATACTTTTGAAAACACAATACTAAATACACTATTAGTGATTTCTAACGGTCACTTTACCTTGTTTTTTGCTTCAGCTCCAGAAAGCTAAAAGCTACTTAAAAACAAAAAACTTAAGCCATACAGAAATGTTCTGATGATCTGAAATTTATACCTACTTTACCTTTTCCTGCCTTTCTCATCTCAACTACCTGAGGATTACTATCTTCCATTCTAGCCATGCTTTGCTCCCAAAGTTCATCTAAATGAACTGAAATACCTGTCTATAAATACACCAGATTAAAACTATTTCACAAACAAGAACGCTAGTGAAAATTTGAGTGAATACTTTCATGCTTAAAAACCTTAAAGAATTTATCAAAATAATGATTTAGACACTATATAATTTTCTACAGGAAATTACAGATATAAGAGCAAGTAAAATTCTATTAAATATATAGTAGGGTTTAATCATTACATTTGACTTATTTGAACAATAATCTCTTTTTTCACAAATAATGAAAAAAAATCCACAAATAATCTTAGTGATTATACAAACATTTTGAGATGCTTGATCATTAGAAAGGAAATTATTTGGAAATCCACCTACTATGTACTGAGAATATATCATGATTAGGCATTATGAGGTGTTTCACAGAGTTTATATAATTTAATCCTCCTAACACTACTGGAATGTAGGCACACTCACATCAGTTTATAGATGGATGAAACTAAAATTCTGATCAATTGACTTAAGACACCCAAAGCTACATTTCAGGTTAAATATTTGAACCAAGTCTACTTAAACTCAAAGTTCATGTGCTTAACCAATACAAAATAGTACTACCACAACACTTTTTTTTTTTAGGTTATGTTTAGTGATATAACTCAAGGGCATTGAGGTATAATCAAACTTCTGGGGAAAGTACATTTAGGCTACTCAAATGGACTGCATTGAAAAAGGACAATCTCTGAGCATGGGCTGTCAATCAAGTGTTTATACAAGTATCTTGTAATTCCTTTAACAGAACCATGAAGTTAAAACAATGGTTCCATATTGTTTCATATGGGTGACCAAGGACCAGGGAGATAAGCTAACTTGTCCCTGATCATACAACCAGCAGAGATGTGTGTGTGGGTGGTGGTGAATGTGGAGTCAGGTTAGAAGTCAGATCCAGTCTTCTCACTCCACAGTTAATGATCCTACAACCACAACACAGAAACAAAACATTTCACTTCTCTATCCAGTGTAAGTCAGAAGGGGACAGCTAGCTGCCTGTAACACCTTTGCCAAAATTGGCACTGGCTTGCTGTTAACTATCTGCTGATATAAATGAGTCAAGATTCAAAGTAGCCTTATTATGTCCTTCTTTTACCTCCAGAATGTCCTTCTTCTCTATCTTTATTCATTTATAAGCTTTCTGATTGTCAAAAGCCCTATGCAGAACAGTCTCCTCAGCAGCATCACACTCAGTAAAAGAAATTTATGTGGAATGTACTCCTGTCTGAACTCTTCCATAGTAACTGGGCATCAACTGTTCTGAATAACTCAACTGAATATCATAGTAGATTTTAATCCTGTGTAACAAAATGAAGTAACAACTTAAAAAGTGACAACTCTGATGCAAACTGGAATATCCTCCATCCCATTCCCTTAAATAAATTTTTATTTTTATTTCTTTTCTTTTGTGGAATGGGGAAGAGTCCAATTACAGAATCCCTTAAAAGAATCAGGAACAGCCATTTTTTCTGTTCTGACTGGTGTTTGGTCAGTTATTTTCTAGAAATGAAATCCCAGAATAATCTTGGCAAATTACTTGAAAGATGACCAGTCTCTTGCAATTAAATACAGACATATAAGCACAATGCAAAATTCAAAATCTTTTGGTCTGACTAATCATTATGTTTCGATCCACCGTGTCACCTAAAATATGTAATAAATGAATAGCAAATAGTAAAACTGCATCTTCCTCACAACTTTAGTAAGAAGGCTTCCTACTCTGCCCACAGTCCAACTCTACTCCCTTATTTTGGTTTTTGGAAGGCTGTAAATGAGGCATTCATCCCTAAGTCTTCAATAAAAGACAATCTTTATGTACAGGGTAATTTACATATAATATTACAGACTCAGCTCATTTTAAGACCTCAAAATTTACAACAAGATTTCTGACACACTAGTTTTTGAGCCAGTACTATGTTCTTGTTCTCTCTGTTTTTCTTTCTCTTTCTCCTTTCTCTCCATCCTGCAGTTCTGCAGATTGAACTCAAAGTCTTAGCAATGAGCTACAACTCTAGTCTTTGTCTGTTTTGAGACAGGTCTCGCTAAATTGCCCTGGCCGTGCTGCTCAAGGCTGGAGTGCCAGCTTCATAGGAATGTGTTGCTATGCCCCGCGTTTCTGATTTTTGTTTTTAACGAGCATGCACTGAATTTCTTTTGTACCCCTTTTAATTTTAAAAAATGGGTTATTTTACTTTATGAGACTTATTTAAGAAATTACCTTCATAAAATTGCTAGTAATTGCAGATTAAAACAACCTTTTCTTGATCAGAAAGGAGTGAGACCAAAGAAAGAAATGTACAAAAAGGGACTCTTTCTGGGCCAGAGCTAGTGGTGCTAAGATCCAGAACCAGTTTAAGGTCAGGAAAGGAGAGAGCCTGATCAGGGCAGCAATGTGAATGGGAGATTTTTGAGTTCACATCCATTATGATTTGAATCTCAACCTTGCGTTCCATTTTAAAAGAAAGCATTTTAAATTAAGTTCTATTTTCACTTTAGCGAACTGTTTAATTTATAAAAGTTATACTGAAAGAAAAGGAAAGAGATGGTAATGCTATCTTTAGAGATGAGAAAGGCCTGGCAAGCTCTGTGGCAGGCAGAAAGACATGCTAAACTAATAATAATAATAATAATAATAATAATAATAATAATAAAGACACAAAGCACAACCTACAGTACTAAGGAAAGAGATCCTCCAACAAACACAAAGTGGCTTTTTATTACTGTTGGAACTTTCGTCGGGTCATAAAGTGAAGTCGTTGCAAAGAATTTTTGGAAAGTTGCCTCCAGGCGTGGCAAAAGTCAAATATTAGTGGCGCGACCCAGATGCCAGACTAAAACTCCCGCTCCCAGCTCGGGCGTCCCACCTAGCCCCGGACTCTCGCCGAGCCAGGTGGGCCTCTGCGAGTCCAGCCCGGTACCCTCCGGCTGCTCTCCGCTCCCGACAACCTCCGCTCGGTCTCGCAGGCCGCCGCCCCCGACGCGGAGGTTCATTCATTGACCCGGGCGGAGGGACAGGAGGGAGAGCCAGCCCAGGCGCGGGGTGTGCGGGGCTCTAGGCGGGGAAGACCGGACGAAGTGCTTACTTTGGGTATCTGTTAAGGAGATCATGGTTGCAGCGGTGAGGCCAGCGGCCGCAGCACCTCCGAACGCCCAGAGTGGGAAGCTGAGTCGAGAGAAATGAAGCCGGGAAGCAGCCCAGAAGAGAGCCGCCACGTCTTCCGGAAACACGCAGTCGCCCCCATCGCCGATTTAAACCAGCTTTCTATTGGCTAATCCTGATCTTTATTTAAACCAATAACATATGATCTTGTTGGATGACGCTCCTGCTGGCCACACCCTTTGGCCAATTAGAGAAGGTAGTGCTTGTGATTAGCTGAACTGACTGACCCGGAAGGGTGGATGCTCTGGGCTGGGTGGCGGGAAGGTTTTATTGAAGAGCGGCTGGATTAGGTGCGTAGAGGTCCAGAGCTTCTAACGCCCCTGGATTGGAGACCCGGGCATCAGAGGCGACTCCTTTCACCCCGTGGGTAGAGACTTTGGCGTAACTCCTGGTGCAGCTTTGAGAAGTCAGTTGCATGGCGCTCCTTCTTTGCTCTTTTCCTCTCCTGCCAGAGGCGAGGCCCGTGCATCCCGGAGCATTTCCTTCCCCCAGTACTCAGGCGGGGAAGAAATCAGCGCTTTAGTCATTCCTTAGCCCTGAGGGAACCCGGGCCTTTCGGAGGCTTCTGCTTGCCAACCGGTGTCTTTAAAAAAAAAAAAAAATTGTCTCCGGAATTTTCAACTCAGGAGACCTGTTGGTTTAGTAACGGGGCATAGTTTATTGGGAAATACCACTGGGGATGCTTCTTTCATTCTCTGCTTTCCAGTACCGTGAGAGGTTGGGTATTATTAAATTCTTTTTGTGAGGATTAGAGAGGTGTGGGTCTAGTTTAACCTGTTGTACCACGGTACATTTCCTTCAATACTGGTGACAGCTGTCACTCCACACATTTTTTCCCCCTTTGTGGGTATCTTACTCAGATTTTTACTCTAGCTTACTAGTTTTGAGATACTACATAATTACATAATTTGGGGGAAGAATCAGTCTTTTAGCAGCCAAGGAGTCATTTAAAACAACAGGGAAAATTGAATATAGAACATATATTTTCATAAGGGTCGAGACAGTCCCTGCTTCAGTGAGCCAGCACTAAATGCAAGGCACTTTGCTCGGCTATGTGAATACAAAGGTGAAATGACTCAATACTTGACCATTTGGAGGATTTTACAATCTATAGAAGGAATATTGCAAGCCTAAGATGTTAGTAATGTGACTATTCTGTTGCTATTTAGGAAGACAAGACACTCAGCCAATCATTCCAGCCCCATGGTGGCTTCAGAATTCTATGTTGGAGGGGCATAATTCGATCTAGGAAATAGTCTGATTAAAGGCAGTATGGTGATGGAGCTGCTTTTGGAAAGCGCTCTTAGTTTTAGATAACGTTATCTTGCCAAAATCCGGAAACCTTTCCATCTGGGAAAATTCACCTTTTCAAAGCTCATTGCAATACACAATTTACTAACTTTCTTCTGCTTAGTGACATTACCATTGACTGTTGTCGGTAGTTCTCTTTGGCTGTTGTTTCTGGATCAAACCCATAACTCCAAACATGTTAATTAGACACTTTGCTTCTGATCTGTGTCACTAGTCCAAATAAAAACTCATTACCATATTTGTTCTTTCGCTTTTAGAAAGAAATTTGGATCTCCAGTTCAGTTTTAGAAATGGCATCCGTTTCAGGTTAGTGGAAATGATTACTATTGTAGTTCACTCTACCTTATTTTGAATTATATGTTGTTTGATTAAATTTTTTAAAAAAATTCTGATTATAGAAATGATGTTTTTCGGTTTTTTAAAGAGTGGAAAATAAACAATGATACAGAATTTCAAAACAATAGGAAATTAACAATGTTTAATATATTGCATATTGCTATCTTCAAAGTAGTTGCTCAGATTCCAAGATTTTATTATAGTAAAATATACACAACAAAATTAACCATGCAGTTTTTATTAAGTGAAAAATTCATTGACATTAAGTACATTCACATTGTGCAACTGTACCCCCCTATCCATCTCTAGAAGTTTTTCATCATCCTATACTGAAATTTTCTATCTATTAAAATTCTTCATTACCTCCTTTTCCTCAGCCTCTGAAAGTTATGTGTTCTTTTTGGCTCTTATGCATTTGACTGTTTGGGGTACCTTGTATACATTGCATCATGTACACATGATTTATCCTCTTGTGTCTGGCCTTGTTCATGTAGCACAATGTCTTCAAGAGTTATTCACTTCGTAAAATGTGTGAGAATTTCATACCTTTTTAAAATTAACAATATTCCATAGTATGTTGTATATACATTTTGTGTGTTCATTCTTCTGTTGAACATTGGATTTTTTCATCTTTTGGCTATTATGAATAATGCTGCTATGAATATTGGTATAAAAGTATTAACTCAAGTCCATCCTTTCGTTTCTTTTGGGTGTATAGCTACAATTAGGATTGTCAAATCATATGGTACTTCTGTGTTTACCTTTTGAGGAACTGCCATGTTGTCATAGTGTGGCTGTATCATTAGCAATGCACAGAGTTTCCAGGGATACTTCAAGGAACCTAAAGAAAGATGAAGAATAAAATATAAGTCACATGTACTGTTACTCAAATTAACGCTGTTAGCTTTGGTTGTATTATTTTTCAACAAATTAAAAAAAATTGTACATATTATTTTGAACAGAGATATATTGTTAAATAAATTCTGTGTTATTAGTTTACTCTATTTTTAACCTGTTTTGAACCTGTTTTAACCATATTGCTGTTTTGAAATGATGTGAATTTGCTTAGTGTTTTAACCTGTCTCCATTTTTAAGATGTAAATAATGCTGTATTGACCATATTCAAATCTAAATCATTGTGTGCTTCTCTGAGTACACAGGGTGATCAAAATGCATGGTGAAAGTTTAAATAAGTTATTATAGTAAAAAATACATTGCTGTTAATCTCCCTCAAAATACTCCCCCTCTTTTTGAACATTCATGTCTTACCATTCTTATCACTTCGTGAAGGAGTTTTAGGAAATCTTTTTTCCTAAGTGTCTTTGTAAGATATGATTAAAAAAAAAATATGGTGGATGCTGCTGCTGAGTGTCGCCCAACAGAAAAATGGGCTTGTAAAAACATTATGATGTGTCTTCTGTCTTCATCCACCTTATTCACCAGTTCCGATTCTCTGTGACTTCTCTTACCCCCAAAAGACCATGAAAAGTAGATGTTTTAAAGTGATTCGGGTTATCAAGGCAGCTCAATAGTGCAACCAAAAACAGGTCCTTAAGACAGCTTCCAGAACTGCTTCAGAATGGTGGGCTAAGTGTATTCAAAGACCAAAAGTATATTGAGGAGGATTAATGGTGATGTGTGTTGTACTGTAATACATTTTTAAAAATTTCAACATTGGTTGTATTTTTCAGTCACACTGTGTATTCCCTTAAGGTAAGTTCCTGGAAATGGAGTTATTTGAAGTCTTTTTTAAAGTATAAAACACACATTGCTTTACCTTGCCATGCAAACACTCTTTAGTATTTTGGTGTATTTCTGTCTGTCTGTTTCTATAAACTTCATGAGATTGTAACATACTTATAAAACAAGATCTTGCTATCTATTAGGTCACCAGCTGGTTAGCAGGGTAAGGAATTTATACTAAGGCAAATTTTCAGACTTTGATATGCTATAATGAATATGACCATTGCTACATACTACCTCTACCAGTAAGGTGAAAAGGCAGGGTTCTTGTCAGACTTACAAAAGAAAACGTTACTCTTAAATGTGGGACCCATTATGAACAAGACATACGTTACTATTTATTGAAATATAAATATGAATACATAATGACATATTTTAGCTTTTTGACTCATTTTTGTCACAGGCTGAAGGTTAGTAATGAATGGTAACAATTTATATTAAATGTGACCTATGTAATCTTTATATATGACAAAAATTTTTAAGAAGTGTTACTGAACACAGACTATTCAGTATGATAATTTTAAAAGTTGTATATGTTATTTTGCTAAAAAAGCCTTGAAGCTTTATCAATGAGATTTGATTTAAAAATAACTCAATAATTAAATAGATGTATCTTAAGAAATGAATGATTTCCTCTTTTATTCTACCCACTTACTGATCTGTTCTTGAAATGGCTCTTTAAAATTCCCTTAGGTTTGTTGCTTTGTACTTGCTGGCTTCCTGTGGGAGAAAATAGCATTCGTTGTTGATTTCAGTGTGTACTATTGAAAGAAAAATATATTTGTAAAGAACGAGATCTCCTATGTATCTGCTATAAACTAAGGGACATTGGAATGTGATACTACTCAATAAACTCTTGAGATGTAGTAGTAGTATACACCCTATGAATTTATAGTTCCTTGCATTATAGATTTGTAAAATTATTTATCTGACTTTTAAATTTCACCTCCTATAGTAATTAACATGTGTTATATAGGCCAGCATTAGAAATGATATGATTCTAAACAATGTTAAGATATCCTAATTTATTACTAGTTGTACTGTCTTATATTAGTCCATCAGGATTTTGACTAAGGTACAATGTTGACTTTGTTGCATGGGTTCACATTAATATTGTAGCAGGTAAAATTTGATCAGAGAAATAGAAACACCATGACTGGTAAAAGGGATATATGATAGGGATCAATCCTTATGTAGTATAAGAAGTGCTTAAACTTTCTCTGTGTTGTGTGTTGTCTGTGTGTCTGACTCTGGGCCTGAAGTTGGCAGAGCTAGTGGGTGGGAAGAGAAGATGGGTATGGAATAGGGGAAAGGAGGACAAACTACTACCTATGAAGATGAACTTGTTTCTCACTAAAACCAGTATTAGTCTTTCATTGCCTCAAATTTAGTTTCACTGATGGAGGAGACCTGTGCTTCACCATACCATTGCATACAACTGATGGAGGGTTCAGATGAGTGGAAGAAAGGAGCCAATTAAACTCTAGAGTTGGTGTAGACCCCACTGTTACCCCAAGGATATCTAGCAACAGCTGAAATTGCCAGTTGAGGTCACCAGATCCTACACTGACCTTTTTTTTTTTTTTTGAGTAGGAGTTATATATTAATTATCTGCATAAGTATATCTAAGTAATAATTGCAGAGGAAAAACCAGGATTTGACTAATTTTGTAGGATTTTTTTTTATTGTTTTAAAGTACCTATAGTACTAAAGATGAATGTTTTTCAGTGTTTTCAAGACAAAGGCCTATAAAAGTCATCCTCCAGGGGCTGGGGTTTTAGCTCAGCACAGGCAGCTGCCTGGCAAGCACAAGGTTGTGAGTTCTACCCCCCCACCCACAAATCCACACATTTGTGATTTATATGTGGTTCTCATAAAATAAAAGACTTTTTTTTATTTCCCTCTTTGGTACAAAGTCAGTCTCCAAGAACTTCATCTGGTTTTACGATTTGGTTTTGACCTTTTTTTTTTTCCTTTTTTACACTGACTTTCTTAGTATGGAAACTCTGCTACTTCCCTCCTGCCTTCTAAATCTCAGAGAGTTCTTTTGCTGGGTAAAGATTAACTGTAGCAGTTTGCTTATATTTGGCTATTGTAATTTTCTAGTTGCTTTAATCACAGGCCACAGGAATGGTAAGAGGTACCTTAGAAGATCCCTTTCATTTCAGAGAAAGTCTTTCTTATTTCTATAATATCATAGCTCCTGTTTCCCCTTAAGTCTCAGGACTGCTTGCTCGAGGCATCACAGTGATCTCCTTTATTGATTTCCTGCTCTTAGGAACCCACAGTGGCCAAGTAGCACTCAGCATCCAGTTTGGTAGAACCATTGCCTTTTCCTCTGGTCAAAGCATTTTTTTCGTTGATAACTAGAAATTAGACTAGCAGAGTCCAAAATTTTAGGGATGAGCAGCAAAAATTTAACTAGGGGAGCAATAATAAGAGGAGCCACTCCCTCATTTCCAGCCTTGCATTCGAGGCCTGTGAGTTGTTTCAGTTGCTCATTTATGGATAGTGCAACATCCTGTAAATCTTCTGTGTATCATACCTGCACCTTTTTCCTTTCTCAATCCAGTAGCAAGGAGCTAGTTATAGAGGACTCCCAAAACTGACAAGGAGCGGGCAGGATAGCAGTCCACAAACATTTGGACCACTTGCTTGGTCCTGCCTTGTTCTGGAACTACTTGAACACACTTTTGGTTGTACCAGTTCCACTATGATGATGGCAGCCTGCCTTATAAATTGAAGGATCAGATGATATATTCTTCACAATAGACAGCACAAGTCACATGGTAACTTAGTCTTTGGTAAGACTCAGGAGCAAACCAGTTGTTTCTAAAAGGAGGATAATTGTTATCTGCATAGGGTAGCATAACTTTGCCCCCAAATCCTAATTCTGTTGTGACTCATCTGTATACCAGAGATGCCATATAATGTCCTTATCCATCTCAGACTTTGAAGTCACCATTGAGTCTGCTGGCCATCTGCTCTTAGGTATAGCAGCAGTGCCTCTATTTCAGGGCCCTTCTCAGAATGGGCAACCTTTTGGGTTACTTGGCAAATGAAATACATGTTGCTTCTCAAATCCAAATAATCTCACTGGGTTTTGAATTCCTTTCTTAGTAATAAGAAAGTCCGGATGTGGAAACTAGTCCTTCACCTTAAAGGGTTGCCTCACCTGCCCTACAGCCTTTGACTCCCAGACATTTCACCTGAGTAGCAAGCTTCTGAGTTTTTATGGAACTTATTTTCCATCTCTGCTGTGTTTCTATCCTAATAGGTTTGGTGGAGTAGCTGCTTCTGCTGCTGCTTCCTGTTCTGGAAGTCAGATAAGCCTGACATCACTAATGTAATGAGCCAGGGTAATGTCTAGTGGAATGAAGAGTCAGTTCTGATCCCTGCAGATTAGAATATGACTGAAGTGTTGATGAAGCTCTGAGATGGGATAGTGAAGGTGTATTGCTGGCCCTGCAAACTTCCTCTGGTGGTTTTTATAACAGTTGTAAAGGTACAGAGAATAAAGCATTCAGCAGATGAATAGCTGTCACATGTCGGGGATGTGTTGTGTTCCATCAATGAAATCACATATGAAACAGCAGTTGCCTTGGAGCCATTATGGATTTTCCATAATCCATCGTCAGCCTCTGGAATCCACTTGTCTTCTGCACAGGCAACACAAGTTGAATGGAGATGTGTTAGGAATCATTAACTCAATTTCTTTTAAGTTTTCAAAGTGAACAACAAATCTCTGTAAAACCTACTGAAATGCAATAATGGTTTGGGGTAATGTGTTGGTAGACAGTGGCAGTTTTACTGGCTTCCACTTGACCGTTTCTACTAGTAGTAGTCCTCACTTATGGGCCAGGTGGTCAGTGAATGGGTTCTGTCACTTGGTGTGTATATTTTCTAATTTTACATTATGGAACTGGGACAGTAACCACACAATGAGGTAGATGACCCACTCAGCCCATTGCATGACAGATCTGAACCAAAATTGCCGATTTCTGTAAAGTCCAATCCATAGATTGCTGGATCACAAGGACATTTTGTTTCTTCTAGAATTAGCATCAATACCAGTACTAAATGTTTAGTAATTTCAGAAAAGTTATTTTCTGTTCCCTAAGCATAGTTACCCTGACATATTTCTCTTTTAGAAGACCAATAGGAAGATTTACAACGTACATTTTTAGCTGTAGAGTCTTTTCTTAAGGGGATCTAATATTGACTTTATTCATATATTTTTGGTTCTATAAATTTACTCAACTTTGAAAGCTGGTGGAAGGACTGTGACTGTCACAATGATTCACATCAGATTGTTTACTAGGATCAGAGCAATCCTTAGGATTAGCAATCCCTCATAATACAAAAAAGGCTATCATAGGACTTTCAGGCCAGCAGAGATTGTTTCAGGTGGTGGAGACAGGAAAAGAGACTTGCTAGAATTTAGTAGTTACAGTCCCCTGCTTCTTTGGAGTCTGTCCTTCTGTTTCCATCCCAATTTCTATTGTACTTCTTCCTAGTCCTCTTATGTAGCATGAAATTCCCTGAGAGGTTGGGAATTCAATTTGCATTGTAATTCAGCCATCTCAGAATTTAGATTTAGGAGTGATTTTCAGAAATCTTAGCCTATAGTTTTAGGGAATAAAAGTTTCTTTCTGGACAACCATAGAAACTTTAAGGTCTTTTAATACAGAGTGTGCATTTCCCCCCAAGTTCTCTGCATACATGGAAGCAAGCAGCCAACTCCGTAATTCTCACTAAAATGTTTTGTAACAGCAAACACTTGATCACCCAGAGCCTTGTCTTCACTACATAACTTAATTTACTGACATCTGTAGAGTATTATTTAGATATCTTTTCCTACTGCATACTACGTAACAGCTATATCCCCTTTACCTGTGGAAAAAGGGTCTTTAATGGTCCTAAATTTAATCAGATCAGAGAGTCAGTTTGACACTTCAAAAGCAGTTCAGAGACCCTATTACATTTTTGTTGTGAGGATCCGAATTCTATTTACTTAGGGTTTAATTAGGTAAGATGACCCTTTAGGGATATTATAAGAGGTTTATTGTGGGGATTAGTTCTTATGTGATCACAGAGCTGGGTAGGCAGTTGTCTCTGGTCAGCAGCGGCAGCAGTGAGAAGACTGTCATTAACTGTGGCAGAGTAAGGATGAGCTCCCCCATGGGACGAGCTGGAGCCTGCAAGGACAAGCTGGATCAAATGGAGACGAGTGGAGCCGATCAGTTCCTCACAGGAACTTGGGCTCAGTGTATTAACCCTTCTCCAGGGCTCTGACTTCCAGGTGGGATCCTGTTGAAGAGCTGGTACCTTTGATGCAGAAAATTGCTAACAAACTTAACCAAAGATTCAGAGAAGCCAAGAAACTGTTGGGCCAACTTGATGTTCCAAGAAGGTTTATCAGGGGCTGGAGGAACTAGCTTCTGCCCCATTCCAACAAGGTGAACCAACAGGTTTCTCACCCTGAGCGTGAGCTGCAGTCGCATCTGACTGTTGCCAGTTGTCCCAGTGTAAATGAGGCTGCTCCCTTAGGTCCACCTTTCTGGTCACTCAGCCCAGAATCATGCAGGCAGGAAATTCAGGCAGTTGGTACAACACAAAGCCACCACCACATTCCTATTTTAAATTAATTGTAAGATTACATTTTAAGAAGAGGCATGATGACTCATTAGTGCAGGTGACTGTATTAGAAAGCATCAACCTATCTTTTTTCTAGCTTCCATTGTTGTCCAAAGAAACTCATCTTTAATACTTGGGTTGAATAGGATTATATATTGAGGTTTCTTTTTAAATGAATTCTGATGCAGTCGTAATACCAATTCCGATGGCACAATTGTTGTTTACTTGTTGCACCATCTTGTTTAGATTTAGCAACTCCTTACCTTGATACCATAATGGGCAAAGTATAAATATGTTCATGAAATGGTAGCTAAGGAACTAGGAGGCTAATTTCATGTTGCGTTAGCCTGTTCACTTTCTTTAGATGATTTAGGAGATTGTTGTATTACTTCTCTGTGACATTATAAAAATAGTAACAGGATTTATTAAATTTTTAGCCAAACAAAAAATATTTTGTCAAGAACTTTCAATGTGTTATTACACTTAGTTTTTTCTAATGTTATTAAAGTTAGGTACTGGCTATATTTCATAAGAGAGGAAACTGAGGTGCAGGTAAGTATCTTGCCTGAGATCACTCAGCAAGTAAATGGAGAATCCATGATTGGAGCCCAGCTGGTTTACCTCCAAAATACATGGTCTTCACCACTCTGCTAAACTACTTTGTTTTGATGGCGAGGAATGTCAAGAAAGCAATAGGAAACTCAAAACTGTGATTATCTCTGGGCAGTCATAGATTCTTCTCCATGCCCCATAGCTCTAACCGAGGAATTGGATTCTGTGACCAACGAGCTACATGCGGTAGACATGCAAATTCAAGAACTTACCGAAAGGCAGCAGGAGCTTCTTCAGAAAAAATCAGCCCTAACAAAGAAAATAAAGCAGTGTTTAGAGAATTCAGAGGCTGGGGCCAGCAAAGAATGTGATTCTTCACCAGCTGCTTGGAATAAAGAAGGTTAGCTTTTTCTTTTTTTCTCTCCTAGTTTTATTTTTTTCTTTTATTGAAAACTAGAATTTAGATCATTCTGCATGGGCCAGTGCTTTATATAAGGCTTAGAGGTGAAACTGTCATTCTTTCACTGGACTGGAAAACTTGGAGTCAGCCCATTCCTTACCACATTCTGTAATCTTTAAATTGAGCATTTATTATTGGGGCTTTATTTTTTCCAAAAGTAGTTTGAACAACATTGATTAGTGCTTACACAATAAGATAAGTTCTTCAACTAAATTTTCTAAGTTTTAACTAAAAAAAATAAAACCAACCCCAAATTATTCACACTGCTTGCCAATGTCTTGCTTATTTTGTGCCATGGTGAACAAACCATTCTTGATTAACTCAAAACCTTTAATGAAACATTGTGTTTACCGTGTATTATAGCAATACTATAACCTCAAGGAGGAGTTGTGGTGCTTTTTGGAGATTCTTTTCCATTGGTTGACTTTTAAACACAAGCTATTTATACCCAAAACTCCAGATATTGGTTAGGATATTTAATTTTTTTATGATGCTAGAAATTTCCTGACCAACATTCAGATTGTTTTTCAAATACGTAATTGAACATCTTTCTCTTTTGTGTGGATGAATTTTCAACTGGCAAATGTTTTCTTTGTTTGTTTGTTTGTTTTTTGTACCAGTACAAACTCAGGACCTTGAGTTTGCCAGGCAAGCACTTGTGCCACTGAGCTATATCCCTGGCCCAATGTGCACGGTTTCTTAATATATCATTTAATTTGCTTTTGATTTGCTTAGCTTAGTGAGTTGCACTGACCTCAAAATTATTATTACCAAAATTTAATGTGTTTGTAACTATTAAACATTTTAATTATGTGTGTCTGAGTTTTGTATGCTATAAAAGCATTCAATTATGTTTGAGTCTCACTTGTAATCCTCATAGTTCCAGTATTTTTAGCGTATGTTTTTTCTCTAGATTTTCCATGGTCTGATAAAGTTAAAGATGTTCTGCAAAATGTCTTCAAACTGGAGAAGTTCAGACCACTTCAGCTTGAAAGTATTAATGTAACAATGGCTGGAGAGGAGATATTTCTTGTTATGCCTACAGGAGGTGGGAAGAGTTTATGTTATCAATTACCAGCATTGTGTTCCGATGGTATGTATTAATAAGAGGTGATTTTAAATTGAATCGATTCTCCTAATATTTTAAAATTCTTTTTCAAATAAATTCCCAACTTAACATGTAAAAATCAAGTGTATTTTTGTTTTATTTGTCTCTATTCATAGAGGTTACCTATTGAAATAGATTACACTGGAGAAAGAACTTATTTAGAAATAAAAATAAAGAGAAAATGAATTCAATTTGGAGCATTCTAAAATGTATGATGCCACTAAGACATACAGGTGGAACTATCCTGGTAGTGAAGAATGTTTGGGTCTTAAGCTTGGATATGACAGATCTAAATTAGATGATTTGCAGGCTGTTGGTGTGAAGATGACTATTAAAGCCATCAGAGTGAATTATTTTGTTTTTTATGTTAACCAAATAGCAGTGGTTTGGAAGTGAGTAAAAGTTGGAGATGTGGAGCTGGTAATTGTGGGGCACTTTTTAAAAAGAATGAGAGAATGCTGTAAATGAGGTGCTATTTGAGGTTTTTAACAAAATACCTGAGACTGGGTGACTTATAAGCAACAGAAATTTAATGCTCACAGATGTGGCATCTGGGAAGTCTAAAAAGTCAAGGACCAGCAGATTGTGTGTCTAGTGAAGGGCAGTTTGAGATGACATCTTTGTGCTGCATTTTCACAGAAAGGGCTTTTTTTCTACCTCTTATAAGGGCATTAATCATATTCCTAAGGGGCCTGACATCATGACTTAATCATATTCTAAAGGCCTTACTTTTTAATATTAGTATTGGGTTCCATCAGAAGAATTCAGAGGATGAATACCAGTATTTAGACATAGGAAGAATCTAGGGTTTTTTAAAAGGTGAGAAAGATTTGACCATGTTAATTGTAGTGAGTAAGATGTCAGTAATGAGAGACAAGGTGAAAATTTAGATGAGTCATTAACTGACTGGCCAGAATCCCTGGTAAGTTCATAATTTGTGTATATATTTTTAAATATCTGGCTTTTGTCAGGTTATTGAAAGGAACAAACTACAGAAAAGTAAAGCCATTATAATTTTTACAATTTAAAATGTCTCATAATTATAAACAATGTCAGTTATAAGAGATGGGGCATACTATTATCTTTGGTCACATATTTCTACTTAGACTAAATTAGTAGGGTATAAAAAGTAGAATACTTATGCAACTAACATTCTTAATTATATAGTATTTTTTTTTTTGGGGGGGGGAAACTTTGGGGTAATTTGTCCCTGATGTAATCAATTAGTATTTGACCTAAATTATATTAATTTGTCAAGATTATAAATAATAATTATTAAAAATGATAGCAAATTAATCACTCAAAATGTTTAAATCTATGTTTATTTTTATAGAACCAAATAAGGATAGAAATTTCTGTTTAGTTTTATATTTGCTTATTAGCATATACTCATCTTGTGTCTTAGTTGCTTCCTCATTGCTGGGACAAAATATCTGGCACTCACAAATTAAAGGAAAAAAGGTTCATTTTAGCTCATAGTTTGTAGAAGTTTCAGTCCATTGTTGTCTGGGAATGAGAGGAGAAACAGTCCATGGCAGGGCAGGCAGGAAATAGTGAGCCTCCCTTTTCTTCGAATTCATCCAGGTTATAAGGTTATTAGTTGGTGCCACTCACACTCAGGGTGAGACTTCCCATTATCCACACCTAGAGCTATGCTAAACCAATCAGTGGACTAATTCAGCTATCACATATTTTTAATTCATATTCACACATCCTAGATCCAGTCACCTCTGAAGAACCCTACATATGAGTGCATGAGCCTTTGGGGGAACATCTAGAGACAAGCCATAACATCTCTCATGTAATTCAGGCTGGCCTTGAGCTCACTGTGTAGCCCAGGCTGGCCTCAAACTCACAGTGATCCTCCTGCCTCAGCTTCCAGAGTCCTGGCATCATAGGCAAGTGCCACCATAGCTGGCCCATTTATCCATATCGGTCTCTCTTTTCAGTGAGGGTAAGCAATAGGTAGTGTATTGTTAAAACTACACTGAAAATTTTCTGAATTGATGTATAATTCCTACAAGATACAGTAAAGAAAGTGGTCATAGCTCATTCTGTTGGTGGTATATAAAGTTTAAGGCAGATTTTTTCTTTTTTAGGTTTTACACTTGTGATTTGCCCATTGATCTCTCTAATGGAAGACCAGTTGATGGTTTTAAAACAATTAGGAATTTCGGCTACCATGTTAAATGCTTCCAGTTCTAAGGTATGAATTCTGTGTTTTCTTTTTTAAAAATTTAAAGTCTTGCTGAGTATGGTAGTGCGTGCTTGTCGTCCCAGCACTCGGGAGACTGAGGCAGGAGGATCACTGTGAGTTTGAGGCCAGCCTGGGCTACAGAGTGAATCCCTGTCTCAAAAAGACCAAAAAAAAAAAAAAAAAAAAAAAAAAAAAAAAAAAAAAAAAAAAAAAAAAAAAAAAAAAAAAAAAAAAAAAAAAAAAAAAAAAAAAAAAAAAGAAAGAAAGAAAAGAGAAGACATTAAAAAAAAAATTTAAGCTCTTGACTGAAACAGGAGTCATAACTGCAACTGAGGTGCCTATAAAATTATAAACTGTTAAGTTTTTATATCAGGAGTTACAAACTACTGTTCATGGGCCAGTTTTAGCCCACTGCCTATTTTTTGTATGGCCCATGAGCTAAGAATGAGTTTTATATTCTTAAATGGGTAAAAATAATTTTTAAAACGGTAGTATTTTAACAGAGGCTACAGCTCAGTGGCACAGCGCCTGCCCATCAAGCACAAGATCATGAGTTTGATCCCTGGTACCAAAAAAGAAAAAGAAAAAAAAAAGAAAAAATGTATTTTGTGAACTGTGAAATTATGTGAAATGTATTTTTCAGTGTTTATAAATCACATAATATTGGGACACAGTGCTGTTCATTCATTTACTATTGTCTATGGCTGCTTTTATACCATAATAGCAGAGCTGAGTATTGATAGAGACCTTATAGCCCACAAGATGTAGTATTTATTGTCTGGCACTGTGCTGGAAATATTTGCCTGTATATTTTGTATTATGTCTTAAAATAGAAAGGAAAGCTGGGTGTGGGGGCACATGTCTGTAGTCCCAGCACTTAAGATGTCAAGGCAGGCGGGTTGCCATGCGTTCAAGGCCAGCCTGGGTTACACAGTGAGTTCTGGGCAAGCCTGAACTACACAGCGAGACCCTGTCTCACTGAGGAACGGCAGTGCTAGACTCCATTTCTCAGCTGTTCTTTTTCAAAGAGCTTATCATTGAAACCTTCAGTAGTGTACACAAGTAGAGAGAATAGTATAAAAACCAGGTACCCATTATTCCCATTAACATTTACCAATATAAGACCAATCTTTTTTTTTTTTTTCCTACATTCTGCGGTTTTCTCTGCTCTATTGCTCTTGCTTTATTTATCTGAAACAAATCTATGCCTTATATTTCAATTGTAAATTCTTCAGTATGTATCTCTAACTTTAAAAAAAGGCTGAATGCAGTGTTCCTATTGTTATATCTAAAAAAACAGTGTCAGTTCCTTAAAATTGAAACACTAATTAAATTTAAAATTAAAACCGTTTCTCTGTCTCATTATCACTATGATTGTTATTTTAGAATTAAGGTTAGGATACTATTCTTCCATTATATTGTGTGTTGTTAATAAAGCTGTAGATTCCCCTGATCTCTTTTTTATTTTCCTAATGTAAATTGTTGAAGAAACCTGGTAAATTTTCCTGTAGCTTTCTATATTCTGGATTTTCTTTTTTGTCTTTTTGAGACAAGGTCTCACCATGTAGTTCAGACTGGCCTTGAGCTCACTTTGTAGCTCACACTGATCTCGAACTTATAGTGATCCTCCTGCTTCAGCCTCCCAAGTGCTGGGATCACAGGTGTGTGTCACCATGCCTGGCTTGGATTTTCTTGATTGCATCCTCGTGATAATGTCTTTGTATGTAAACTTTTTGGTTTTTTTTTCTATTTACTATGCAGTCTTCCTGCAGCATCACTCAGTAGGTACATTACACCTGGTTACTTTGTGTGATGTTAAGCTTGATCAATGTGTTCAGGTGATGTCGGCCTGGTGTATCATATCAGGTTTGCAGATAGTGGTTTTCACAGCCACCAATAATGCCAACTTTGGAGCCGTGATTTCATTAAGAAGATGTGTGATGGTGGTATTTCATTTACTCCTCCTAGGGTTCATATGTTAACTACAATTATAAAGAAGAACTTTTTTTCTCACTCTTTGCAAGATGAAAATGCTTGCTTCTTTTCCTTTCTTTACATGCATTATTTACAGCTGCTCGATACATTCTTTGGGTTCTTTTCCCCCCAGAAATCACTATAATTTAAAAATTTATAATCATATTTGATGCACTTTATTCCATATTTTAATGTTGAGATAGTTTCATCTTTGGGTAATGAGAACCTTTATAAATTGGCTCCTGAATCTTTTTTTTTTTCTTTTCTTTTTTGTATGGAAGGCTCAAAGTCAGGACCTTGCTCTTGCCAGGCAGGTGCAGTGCTGCTGAGCTATATCTCTGGTGCCTGAATCTTTTTTGACCTGGTAGCTTTTGACTTCTTGTCTTCTTTGATATTAGCCATTGTACTTTTTGCATTTCTTACCCAGATCTAGAATCAGTAATAGCTCTTAAAATCTGTGGTTCCTTACTTTTCATGTATGTTTTTTGCTGAATTTAACCTCTTGTGTCATTCTGTTCTTGACTGCCTTCTATTCCTATTTTACTCTTTGATCCAGTGGAATGAATCTGGGGAAATTGCCTTTTCATACTTTACTTCCTTCAAATTGAAGAAGAAGGTAAATAGTAATAGCAGTTTAGAAAGTTACAGAAAACTCAAGTTCATGCCCTGTCACTAATGCTTGAAAGTTGGAAAGATTAAAATTGAACATATGTATCCCAGAGTATCTGTAGGAGTTAACAGAATGCTTGTTGTCTGGGACAATGAAAGCAGTTTTTACTGCTTTTTCCTATCCCGTTCATTATTGGTTTTACTATACCTTTTGGGTCCTTTTAAATCAGAAGGAAAAAATAACAACTGTTGGTCTAAATGTTATATAAAATAATATCAGAGCATCCTAGTAACTTTTACCTTGTGAATTTTTTATTATGTATATAATATGTGTTTTATATTATGAAACCTTAATTTAATGGGCATAATACTGGATAAAATTGTATGGTTTTTATATTTAAATATAGAGATTATAAGTAGATTTGATAACATTAGCATTTGATAGCAACAGATAGTGTCTGTTGACAGGTACATGAAATGGTTATAAATATGTGAAGATTAATAAAAGTCATCTTCATAATCGTATCTATAGTACTTGGCTCACATTTTGGAAATGATTATGTATAATTTAAAATTATGCCTTTTTAGAATAAATGCTTCTCATGGGAATACATTTTCATGTTTTTTTGCTCTCTTTTTTTGCCAAGTGAAATTATTCTTTTCTCATCAACAATTTGGCTGTGAGTAAATCACTAGACTACTATTTGCACAGCTGCTGTGAAATTTAGGGATATGATTTCAGTTTTAATGAACCAAACATCTGCTTCTAGAAGAACCCCAAGCTGTCACTTTTGGGTAACGAATGCCTTCATTTTCCACTTAGTTTTGTAGTCTGCTAACTCCATTCTACTCTAATTGTGTCTATTTTGCCTTTTAACAGGAGCATGTGAAATGGGTTCATGCTGAAATGGTAAATAAAAACTCCAAGCTAAAGCTGATTTATGTGACTCCAGAGAAAATTGCCAAAAGCAAAATGTTTATGTCAAGACTAGAGAAAGCCTATGAAGCCAGGAGATTCACTCGGATTGCCGTGGATGAAGTTCACTGCTGCAGTCAGTGGGGTCATGATTTCCGGCCTGGTACGCGCGCATTATCGGGAAAGCACCTTGGTGTTAGGAGCCGTGCTGATCCTCCGTGCAGCGGAAATCCCTGCTTCTGTTAAAACTATCCTCTCACACGGGGATTACTTATTTTCTCTCGTCATAATGCAAGAGGGACAAAGGGGCAGAATCTTTAATCTCTTCATTTCTTACTGCAACGTTCATTCTAATTGTCTTTCTCCTTCTGAAAGGTGTGTTTACTAGCCAGTGCTATATATCTCTGCCACTTATTGCGACTCAGTATTTTGTCAGATTTGTTGAGAAATTGACATACATATCTATTTTTTTAAAATCATTTTTGGGTGTCTTTAGTATCCTATCTGACTCTTCATTGCAGAGTTCTGTGAGATATTTTAGCGACCCTTTTCTTCACGCTACCAACCTAATCCTGTAGTCAGAGCCTGAAGTAAGTTACTCAGAATTATCCTACCCAGAAAATCTTCAATTCGAAAATTGTACTCCCTGGTTTCACCCTCTTTTTCCGTGTGAGGCTTTTCACATTCGTAGTGGCCTCCTGCATCCCTCCTCTGGTCCCTATTTTTCTGTCCCTGGCTCCCATCTCTGCAGGATGACCTCTGTCCCCCCCTCCCCCTGACTCCTGGATCGCTTGGCTGTTTCACCAGCCTGTTTCGGGCCCTGTGCCTGACTGACATGCTGGCTCATCTAGACTTCTGCCGTCTCCATTCCTGCCATTTGGCTACTAAACAATGGCAGAAATAAGTTACATAACTGTACTAATTTCCAAGTCAACTCAGTTTTTCACCATTCTCCTCTTTTTATCTGTCTCCATTTCAAACTCCTCGGTACCTTCCTTCCAACAAATCTTTCATGTCATTAATTTTCTCTTCTGGCCCTAACTCACCCCTATTAGAAGCCTGCTGCTTCCCAGAAAATTGGTGCCATCAATTTCTCCTCCTGACCATGAGCATTGCTTTTTTTCTTTTTCTATATATAGATTAAACAAAGAATCGTTACTTTATAAGAGTAACTGGCCGCTCCCAGCTCATCCTTCCCTCCCTTCTGCAAGATCTTATTTTGCAAGTTCCTCACTCAGACAGCTTCCATCTCCTACCTTTTCTTCCCCCTGCACAGTGTTAACCCTACATCTGTTCTTTCCTTCATCAGCAAACCTGTCAGCTCACCACCTCCACCTTTACTCCTTTCTGAAATCATTGAGTTGCTTCTGCCACCATCACCGAAAGAGGTCACCAGTGGCTTTTAGCCACTGACCTAACCCTCTTTTATCTTCCTACTGACTGTCAGCAGCATTTTACGCTGTCTACCTCTGCCCTGCTGCCTGGGAAGCAGGGCACTCACTGTCATGTAACACTACTGAGTTCTTTCTTTTTTTGGTACTGGGGATTGAACTCATGACCTCGCACTTGCCAGGCAGGCACTTGTGCCCCTGAGCTAAACCCCCAGCCCCTGAATTTCTTTCTTTCCATTTTCATCTTCTTTGTTCTTCCTTTCTTTCCTTCTAAAATATCAGTGTTCTGTAGGATTCTGACTTCATTCTCTGCCTTTTCTTACGTTTCTTCAAGGATTGTGAACTTATGGCCTGAAAACTGAATTTTCTAGCTTTTGAATTATTTGGGACACTGCTTTAAAAAAACAACAACTCTGATTTAAATGCTAAGGGCTGGATGTTATGGTCTTATTTTTACTAAGAATCCCACTATTGTAACTACAGTTTTCTTACCTGGTGGCCACCAGAGATTTTTGGCTTTCGACCCTTATATTTTCAACCTGAGTGCTCTGAATACTTACGATTATTACCCTGGCTTCTGTTTTACCATGGCTTACAATATCTCCATGGATCTGCTGACATGTGGTAATAAACTATTCCCATATCTAATTATCTTCTAAAATTCAAATTTATATTCCTACTTCTTTTGGGAATGTGTATATAAATTAGATCACAAAAGCTAAATTCCTCCCTAAAGATGTAATTTCTCCTTTTGTACTGCAGTTGGGGATCAGTATTTGCCCCACTGGACCATTAAACATTCTTACCAAGAACTTCTGATTTTTTCCCCCCTCTCTTGAGGCATTTGGTTTTTTCCCTCTTCCTCTCCAGCAATTTCTTTTTTCATCTTCTCTACCTTAGAGCAATCACTCAAGCACACATTCACTTAAGCCAAAATGTTAGCAGTTCACATGGTTTCTCAGTTTCCATGGGATTGATTTTAGGATCCTAGCATATTCCAAAATCCATGGGTGCTCACATCTTATAGTGGTTTAGATCAAGAATGCCCTACCAAGGCCCCATGTTCTCATAGCAGGGCTTTGTGAGGCGACTGAATCATGGGTCAAGAGAGCTGACTTGGGGTTAGAAGGTGGGGTCTGGTCAGAAGGAAAGGGCCCCTGGGGCATGTCTGGGCGCCTTCAGGCTCCTCCCTTCGCTCTTGTTTCCTGCTGTCCTGATGTGAACAGCCTTCCTCTGCTGGCCCCTCTGCCCTGCTGATTCTGCTTGTAGTCAGTGACCTTGGCCTGAAAATGTGAGCCATAATGTGACACGGTATTTACATAAACACAGTAGGCATCCTCCCATATACTTCAGATCATCTGTGGATTACTTATAATATGTAATACAATACGAACGCTATGTAAGTAGTTGTATTATATTGTTTTGGGGGTAATGACAAGGTATAGATGCACCTTTTCCAGTTTAGTTTTGATGAGCAGTTCATAGGGAACCTGTGGATAAGGAAGGACACTACCTGTATCACTGAGGACCAAGTCAGGAGACAAACCATTTTAGTTATTTGAACACAGATAAGTTTGTATAGAATTGTTGGCTGGCTATGGTAGCTCATGCCTACCATCTGAATTTGTTAGGAGGCTGAGACAGGAGGATTACAAGTCTGAGGTCAGCCTTTGTAACTTAGTAAGAGCTTTTCTCGAAAAAAAAAGGCAGAGGATTTAGCTTAGTGCTAGAGTGCTTGCCTGGTATACACAAGGCTCTAGGCTCAGTCTTCCAATACAGGGGGGAAAAATTTAAAAACTGGTTAGGTAGATAATTATTATGTAAAAAGCTCAAAGACATTGTGGAAGTACAAACTGGAAGAAGCAGCTGTAATCTGTAAGGTTAGAGGAATAGGAAGAAAAGGCTGACAACAAAATGTTATCAAACTTAGAAATGTAGAGGAGACGCCTCAGGGAACTGGCACTCAGACCCCTGAGGAGGCAAAGCTCCTTGGTCACTGGAGTCACTTGTGGAGGCCAAGTTCCAGTGAACCCAGGATAAAAGGGCATCTTCAAAGGCTGGAAATGCTGCCAGCTGTGTTCAGCTGCTGCTGAAGCCAGATAGTGCTGCTGCAGGCTAAAGAAGCCTTGCTGTGGTGACATCTGTGGAACCTGAGCAAGTAAATAACCTTGTGGGGTGTCTGGCTGGGCCATCTGGCAAAGCTGTCATTGTCACTTGCAGAGTACAAAAGGGTAGGGTTGGAGCTAAGGAAAATAACTGAAGTGGCGACATGTCATCCTTGGTTTATCTCACTTCTGCATGTCTCACTTGTTACTAAGTCCTGACTTTTATCCTGTTGCTGGGACAAAATACCTGACATGAAAAATTAAGGAATTTAGCTCACAGTTTGTGGTTTCAATCCATAATCAGCTGGCTGGAAGGCAGGTTGGCATGGCATACGGGCAACACTTCAAGGTGGCAGAAGACAGCAAATGAGAAGGAGCAGAAAGGTGGGGAGAGCAAGTCTCGTCTCCTTCCTTGTATTGTAAGCAGGCTACGTAAACTACTCAGCAACTTCTCTGTGTACTTAAAATAAAATTCAAAGTTCTTACCTAGGCCCTGTTAGGCAATATGTGATTTGCTTTTATTCATGTACCTAATTTGGGGGATTCATACTATGAGCAGTAATTACTCTGGTAATAAGACTATTTTGTGGGTTACTGTTTTTATTGTGTGTTTTCTTTGCCTTGCTCACCACTTTATCTCCTGGGCCTAGAGAGATACTTGACTAAATTTATTTACTGATGAATGGACTCGCATAGGACTCATTTCCTCTCCTTTGTACACTTACCCTGCTACCTCCATATCCTAATAGTCACTAGGACCCATGAGGTTCTAGTTCATATATTTCTTTTTAGTTTTTTCTTTCTGACTTGTTCCTAGAATCCTGGTTTATTTCATATTCACTATTATTTTTTCTGCTATTTTTAACTGATTTCCCTTTGTCAGGTCTTTTGTCTATTGTAGTCTAACCTTTGCATTGTCTCCAAAGGTTGATTTCTGAAACATGAGTCTATTTAAGTTCTTTGTCTAACTTGAAAATTGTGTAATAGCCTTTCATCTCGCAAGTCTTAACTTCTTAGAATCAACTGACTATGTTGTGCATTGTTTTACTTATATTTGCTTTCCGTATGACAGTATCAGGGTTCAGGTAGGGAAACAGTGTTGCTAGGAATGCTATAGGACAAAAGTGTATTTTTCAGATTTTCTATTGTTGTGATAAAACACCTAACATAAACAAATTAAAGAAGTAGTTTATTTTGGCTAACAGATTTGGGGGTTTCAGTCCATGGTCAGCTAGCTCCAGGTCAAAAACATGGCACAGGAAAGCTACTCAACTTATGGCATCTGACAAACAGAACAGAGAAAGAGCCCAGAGGGGAAAGTGTCAGGATCCTGCTCCTCAAGGCCATGCCCCCATGAGCCACCTGCTTCCCGAGATACCCAGAAGTGTGCTTTACTAAGCCAGTAGATTTTTCTCAAGCCATTCAGGTTGACCATCAAGATTAACCATCACAGAGATTTATTGCAGGAAGTTGACTTTGCACAATTGCAAGAGGAACTGGGAAAGTCTGAAGGATTAGAGAGAAGTCACTGAATAATCCTGCTGTGATGCAGGAGAGTAAACCAGACTTGTAGAGGCATCTGCAACTGGAATATCAGTGCCAGGGGAGACCACAAAGGGCAATTTTGTGGAAATCTTTTACTGATTGAGCTAAGTAACTCTCCCTGCTGTTGGCCTGTTGCTAAGCATTGCTATTGATTGTGAAGATAGCAGTTGGGAGGAAAAGCCTAATGTGGAGTGGGAAAGAGCTAGGTTGAGCTGAAACTGGCTGGGCATTTCTGCATCTATTCATGATCCAGCCTGCCTAGAAAGATCTTTAAGGAGTAGTGGCGGCTAATTTAACCTGCTTCCTAAATCTTGCACACGTTTCTCTGTTGGGTCACTGTAACTTAGGAATAGGCATAGAAGGAATTCTGAGAAATAGAATTCCCAACTGAATGGATTGGATGACAGATTTATCTGTCCCTGTGGTTTAAAAGCCCTGGTGAACTGCTTGGGGTGTGAACGTGCTAATCGATTTCATGCCATTGTATATGTAGGTTGTACACTGCATTCTCTGCCTAATGTCCTCTTTCTTTCCTGTTTAGTGAACTTCTGGTTATTCTTTAAGATGCAATTCAAGTGTTATCTCTTTGAAGTCTTCACAAATTCCCATGTAATTGCTTTCTTTTCCGTGTTTTTATAGTCATCCTCTACTTTAGCATTTAGCTATTTCTACACTTCTTTTTCACTTTTCTCCAGATAGCCTACATCTGTGAGGAGACACAGAGTAGTGATTTAGATATGTGTGGCAGTATGAGTCCAGAATGGTTTCCCTGCTGTAGTTTCTGTGAAAAGCAGTGCTTTCACCAAACGTCTTCTGCTCTGAGCTTCCCACTCTTGCGTGATACCAGGCAGCAGAAGGGTTTTGGCTGATGGCTTCATCTTTTGTCAGTTTTAAGAGCTTCCAATGCTATGACCAACCCCACTATCTCTTGAATCTACAGTTCAGCAGATAGAGACCAGTGTGTAGCTTGCTGGCATGTGTAACATTTCCTCTCCTCAACAGCAAGTTGTACCTGTGGCCAAGAAGAACATTTCTGAAGTACAATGTGATAACACCTACCTATCCAAGAAGGGTAGCAGGCAACTGTGAATTTACTGTTAAAGACAGCTGCGGAGATGAAACTAGGGAGGTCACTGATTATCTGCATAACATTAAGAGTGTAACTTCCTTTAATCCTTTGAGAATAGACAGAGGCCCACTTTGTCTTTTTCAGATTACAAAGCCCTGGGTATCCTGAAACGCCAGTTCCCTAACGCGTCTCTGATTGGGCTGACTGCAACTGCAACAAACCATGTTCTAAAGGATGCTCAGAAAATTTTATGTATTGAAAAGTGTTTTACTTTTACAGCTTCTTTTAATCGTCCCAATCTTTATTACGAGGTATGTAAGCATTATATGAATTTATTACTTTTGTGAGGAATCATAGCAGAGAGATTATACATTTTCATGCTATTTATTTACATGTTTTTAATTTTTTTTTTCTGGTAGGATGTGTTTGCATTTACATGGTACATCTTAAAGCAATTGGTACCTTAGTCATATTAGAAACCATAATAAATTAAGAACTAAAATGTACATCATATACTTGTATATATATTTTTTGCACAGAGATAAAAAGGCTTATTATAAAAAGATCAATGCAACAGGGTTTCACACAAGTTTTTAACATTGATGTATTTCTTGTGCTTTATAATCCCTTATTATATTATATAAAAATGTCATCTTTTATAAAACATAGACACAAGTCACATACCTTTGTTAAGTTTGTGTCCATTCTTGTGCAAATATGGAGGAAAAGATGAAATGATACCAAGGACTCCATTGATTTCTCTGCTGAAGTGACTAAATAATAGAAGCATGAATAGATTGTTAAAGTATTGTCATGTGCCAGTGTCTTAGATTTTAATAAACTCAGTTGAAAAAATAAGTTGACTTAATAGCTATCTTTTCTTTCTAAATTCTTTGAAGAACAATCTTCTGAGTTTCATAGACTAGCTATTTATGCTGTATTTTATGTCTTTATAAAAGTAGCATCAGAAAATAAAAGACTCCATATTGATAAGTTATTCAGGGCTTCTATGCCACATTATACCTGGCAAATTGAAAAATAAATAAGAGGAGAGTCTGGGACTTGGCAAGGATGAGTCAGATGGGTTGAGCCTGTGAGGCAAGTGCAAGAGTAGTGACCCAGTAGGACGGTCATGAAAAACTGCTCCTCGGAGCTGCAAGTCAGTGGCTACTTGGGTGGTACTCATGTACATTTTAATAAGATTGCTTTCTTATAGGTTCGGCAAAAGCCTTCCAATACAGAGGATTTTATTGAGGATATTGTAAAGCTCATTAATGGGAGATACAAAGGGAAATCAGGTAATATAAAAGCAAACCAATTTTGGGAATTGAAAGATAGATAACCAATTACAGTGACAATTATACTGATGGATGACTAATACCTAAAATATTAACATGGCAGAAGATACTTGAAAACACAATACAATTAATTCACTTGGTGATCTGAGAAACTGGGTGTGACATTTGCTCATGTCACATTTTATGACTCATAGAACTGATTTGTTTATTCACACTTAATTGCTTTAGAATGGCTCTGGGGACAGTGTTAATTATCAGTGGCACATATTTAGCTGAGTATGTGCTGTGTATAAGGTAATGGGGTTAAGGACTGGTATTTTTCTAAAGGGCTATGAAATATAATACCGTATAGTAAAAGATGCATTAAAGAAATAAATAGTACTTAACAGGTTAAGTGGGGGTAGAATTGAGATTATCTGTATACGTATTCCAGGACTAATGACTAGGCAAGTGATACTGAAAGTATTCATGTAAAAGTCACATATCTGGATTTTCAGGAGAAGGTAATGGGTATCCTGGGTAAGAGGAGTTCTCGGGTCAAATAAGTTTAAGAAAGGCTGTTTCAGCATGTTGGAAGCTCTAACCCGCCCTGGTTAGAGAACAGAGAAGCCTCTTTAACTTGGTTGAGTGCAGTGTTCTCCAAACTCACTTGTACGTGAAACTTTTTCACACCATACTTTTAAACAACTTATGGAGTTGTGGGACATCAGTTTGAGCAATAATATGTGTGGCAGACAAGGTTGAAGAGAAAAGGGAGATAGTAAGATCCAAAATGGGTGGCTCAGTTCTGCATTAAAGCAAGCTAGTGATCAGATCTCGAATTATACCCAAATATTGCTGTGTGCTTAAGAGCCTGAGAATTTCTCATAATTCTTGTTTTCCTGTGTATATTGTATAATCAGTGTCTTGGAATGTACTGTATATATTTCTAATACCTTGCTATATTTTACTGCAGGAATCATATATTGTTTTTCTCAGAAAGACTCTGAACAAGTTACTATTAGCTTGCAGAAGTTGGGAATTCATGCTGGGACTTATCATGCCAATATGGAACCAGAAGATAAAACCAAGGTTCACACAAGGTGGTCAGCCAATGAACTTCAGGTTAAGTATATATCTTCAATAGAAGGCTGTTTACCTTTTAAACTACTTATATTTGAATTAATTCACTAATAAGGTATTAAAACATTTTAGGTAGTAGTGGCAACAGTGGCATTTGGTATGGGAATTGATAAACCAGACGTGAGATTTGTTATTCATCATTCAATGAGTAAATCCATGGAAAATTATTACCAAGAGAGTGGGCGTGCAGGTATGTAGAACTCAAATCCAGAAGTAATTTTTAGAAAGCTTTTCTAGAAAGCACATTATACATTTTTAGTAATTTTGCATTTCAAAATCTTTATCAGATAGTATTTTTTAGAATAAACAATGAAACCTTTGTACCAGATTTATGTTTATTTTCATGAGAAATTTTAATGTACTATTGGGACATTATGCATTGTTTCTTATACATGCTAAGATAATTTGATATTCATCTCTGTCTCTTGAGTTTTTGACTAGAAGTTTCAAATCTATAGCTTAAATAACTGGATAATTTGGTATATATTTTTAAATTTAATAAAGCTAATGTTGATAAATCTCTAGTTGTTTTCTTTAAACAGAGTAGCTCTTACAAATTAACTTTGATATCTCTAAATTTCTAGATGTAACCTGAAGTTTTGCCAGCTCATTTTATGTATGTTATTTTGCATGTATGAAGTTTTTAAAGTAATTATGCAATCTCAGGATTCCTCAAACTACAGGTCGAGATGACATGAGAGCAGACTGTATTTTGTATTATGGCTTTGGAGATATATTCAGAATAAGTTCAATGGTGGTCATGGAAAATGTGGGACAGCAGAAGCTTTATGAGATGGTCTCATACTGTCAAAACATAAGCAAGTGAGCTAAATTCCTTTTATAATTTATCAATTAAAGACAAGTATATTAAAATATATGGTGTTCTGAGTACTTAATAACCCATAGTTTAGGTCTGTAAGAGCAGATGTCTGAGAGTAAAAATTGTACATGAGCCTTTTTCGATTTACTCAGTGCAAGAAGAAACACTTGTCTCTAAAGTAATTGCCCAAAACTAATTTTTCAATTGAAGATTTTGATACACATCCACACTGAGGTGAAGCCCTCATTCTCTGGCATTGGTGCACAGCCGTGTGCTGTGCTAACTTTGAAAAGGTGTGGATAACATAAGATCTTGAGAGTGAGACTCAGTAATTCGTGTGTTCTCCCAGCTGATGGGTCAAGGAAATAACCGAGAACAGGGTCAAGATTCACATTCTGTAGTAAATGTAAATATACTGAGAGTGGCTTTAGATACAGCTTTCTGATGATCTCTCAGCTTTTTTTTTTTTTTGGTACCGGGGATCGAACTCACGACTGTGCGCTTGCAAGGGAGGAGCTAAATCCCTGGCCTGGCCTTTCAGCCTTTGACACCTTTGTACTTTTATCACAGAAGGGCTCAAAATGTTGAAATGGGGAACAATAACCCAACAGTGATAAAAAGTTGAATTTTCTTTCCACTGTATATTACAGTTAAATGAAAAAATGAAAATTTTGTTAAAAGTCCAATAAATTCCCATGAAGTGTATTTTGGCGTTTAAAATACAAGAAATTCCTTAACTGTCAAGAATGTTTTCTTAATAGTTGTAAAATATTGAATATCAAAGTGACAAAGTGCAAAGATAACTTAAGCAGTGGTTACCATATGGAAATAATTACACATTCTATGTCCATGGCCAGATCACTGGAACTGTGTATTATCCTACATAGCAATGGAAACTCACAGTTGCTGATGGAATTGAGGTTGCTAATCAGCTGTCCTTCAAATGGAATTATGATAGATTATCTTGGTGGGCCCAATGTAATCACAAAGGTCCTTAAAGGTGGAAGAGGGAGGCAGATTAATGAAACTTAACCCACTGTTAGAGATGGAGGAAGGGGGCCAGAAGTTAAGGAATGTGCACCCCACCTCTTAGAAACTGGAAGAGGCGAGGACAGATTATCTCCTAGAGCCTCCAGAAGAAATCCAGTTCTGCTGACACCTTGATTTTGACTCAGTGGCATGTATATTAGGATTCTAACTTATAGAAATGTAAGATAATAAATTTGTATTGTTCTAAGCTATTTTTGTGGTAATACAATGACAGCAATAGGAAACTAATAGGCTATGTAACTGTGTGTTCTAAAGTAGAGATTCTTAAAACTTTCTTAGCTCATTTAATAATTTGTATCTAAATGTCTTTGTAGATGTCGCCGTGTATTAATAGCTCAACATTTTGATGAAGTATGGAACTCTGACGCATGTAACAAAATGTGTGATAACTGCTGTAAAGATGTTTGTAAGTCTGCTGTTTTTGAAGCCTTTATAGGGTAATGATACACAGCTAGCTTAAATAAAGGCAGTATTAGACTCCAAAATGGATTTAAAAGATTAAGCAAAGTGTGACAATTTTTCAGATTCAAAAAAATATGGTGTTTTTTTTGTTGTTGAAAAATACAAAGTTTTGGGGAAAAAATAGATGAATAAAAGTCATAAGTGTATACATACATTTTATACTACTATACCAAGGTCGTGAAATTTTTGAGAAGAAAAATTGTAATTTCTCAATTAGAAATGCTATTATATAAAGAAAAGACTCTAATACTTCATAGTCACAAGTTGAGAGGAAAACTTAGTGGAAAATAGATCACTGTGAATCATGCAGTATTTTGGTGCTACACAAGGTGTGACAGAAAAATGTGTTGAACATTGCCATTAATCCCCCTCAAAAATACTCCCTCTTGCTTTAAATAGGCTTCTAACTTATAGAAATGTAAGGTAATAAATTTGTATTTTTATAAGCTATTGTTTGTAGTAATACCATGACAGCTTTAGGAAACTTAATAGGCTGGGTAACTGTGTTTAGATTTATCCCATCATTACTGCTACTGGAAGTCCTCTCCTTCCAGTGTCTTTGGTTGTGATGTCATGGCTGCTCCAATGCCATGAATCAATTCCAAGGTCAAATGTCTACTGTATTTGTCTCTCATTCCTTGAATTTAAACTTTTTTTTTTTTTTTTTTAATTTTGTATGTGTTGTTCTTGAAAAACCAGACTAACCAGACTCTCACACAAGGCCATCTTCTGATGTGTGGGTGCATGGCAGTCAGCCACTTTAAACTTTGTAACTAGAGAAACTTAGCAGTTGATTGGACTATGTTATACTGACCAAACAAACAGGAGCCTGATATGTGTGTCAGAGTGCTCATCTCTTAATTAATACCCACCATCTGGGAGGTTCTTACCTGTAGAATCCCACACTCACTTTTAGAATTCGATTTAATGAGCACAAATGAGCTAACTATGAAAAACAGTTTCTGCTATATGACTACACAGCATGCCTCCTAGGAAATGACTGGCAGATGAACTTTGGTTCCTAAGGCCTTCTCCTAGCCAGGTTATTGTATTTATCTATCTAACATCACTATAAATCCCTCAGTGTGTTATAGAGACCATAGCTTGGTCTGGCGATAGACTTGCACAACTTAAGTCTTAATTGAGAATGTATTACAAAAAAAATGTATTCAGATGGCTCACAGTGATAACTAGTTTTAAACCAGTTTATCTACTTAGGATGGTTATGCTTGCCCTCATTTCTAAACCCTGCTTCTCAGAAACCATGCCTCCTGCATTACAGCATTTGAAAAAAAGAACGTAGCATTGTACTGCAGAGACCTAATCAAGATCTTGAAGCAGGCAGAGGAACTGAATGAAAAACTCACTCCACTGAAACTGATGGATTCTTGGATGGGAAAGGGCCCAGCGAAACTGAGAGTGGCTGGCGTGGCTGTTCCCACGCTTCCTCGTGAAGACCTGGAGAAAATGATAGCGCACTTTCTTCTACAGCAGTATCTTAAGTATACATCTAGTTCCTGTCATTTTACCTTTATGATTGCTTTTGTTTTTTTAATTGAAGCAGAATAAGTAACTTTGTAGGTATTGCACCAAAACTTTTAAATGCTATAGAAAACTACCTAATAAACTTTTAACCTGAACCACTTTAAATCAAAAAAGCACAAAACTACAGTGGTGCCTCAGCTCACAAACATCATTTGTTCCACAATTTTGGAAAAGATGGCCATGTTTTGTGTTGGCATGGGAGAGATGGCAGTGGCTTGTGTTTGTCACCAATACAGTTTGCAAAGAAAGTGTGGAACACTTGTGTTTGGGAACCAGACTGTTTATAAACAAAAGTGTTTGTGAACTGAAGTATGACTGTACTAGAAAGATATTATTTGTGCTCTTATAATATTGTTTTATTTCACATTAATATTAACATGTTATTTAAAATTATGGTTCTTTGATGAATTTTTCTAGTTCCTTCAAGTTTCCTGATTATTGGCTCTTATCTTGTGCAGAGAAGACTACAGTTTCACAGCGTATGCTACTATTTCATATTTGAAAGTTGGACCCAAAGCTAATCTTCTGAACAGTGAAGCACATGTTATTAGTATGCAAGTGAAGAAGCCTACACAGAGCTGTTTCAAGGTAAATGACTAGCTATTAATTTTCAGTTACTATGTACTTTAAAAAGCTAAATCCTATAGGATGCCTTTCTGTAATTTCTTCCTAGATCTAACTGAACACAAGAATAGATGTTAGTTCTCAGATTTTTTGTTTGTTGTTTGTGACAGAGTATCGGTATTAGTTCAGGCTGGCCTTGAACTCAATATATGGCCCAGGCTGACCTCAAACTCAGTGATCCTCCTGGCTCAGCCTCCCAAGTGCAAGGATTACAGGCATGTGCCACCACACCTGGCTAGGGAGAAAACAAACTTTGTTTACTGTAGGTATTAAGTGGAAGAATTCAGACTAGCCCAACAGACTAAGGAGTTACCAACTTCTTAGAATGAGAGGCTCCCATTTTAAAGTCTAATTTTGTGAGACTCCTGCCTTTATGGCACTGGTTGGGATCAACACTGGTTAAAAAGTCTGTGCTACTATAGTGACTGGAAGCCACCAATATAAGGCAAATCCCATCTAGCCTGCAAAAACACGCTATGTATTCCTGTTTTCTAGGGATACTGTAAGTGTCCTTTAGCGTTCTTCAGACAAATGTAGCTCCTTTTATTTAAGCTGGAGCTCATATTTTGAGTAGAAACTTAGAAATGAAAATCAGACCCTGGCACTTACAGACCTGATACAGGAGGAATATTTTAGATTATTAATCTGATAAGAAAACCAAAGAACTGAACTTTTACCAGGGTGCTTGCTTTTAGTTTTTTCATTTTTTTTACAGGCTGAATCGTCCGAGACTTGTCCTTCTGAACAAGTTGATAAAATGAGGGGAGAAAAAAATTCAGGTAACTTTCAGAACTCTGCAAACATGTTTCAACAACCTGGTTCCAAGAACCCAAGGGGCAAGAAAAGAAAACTTGACGATGCCAATGATGCCTGAAATAACTGTTACTAAATCTTCCACAAAAGGAAGGTTCACGCATGTATACACCATTATTTTTGTAGGTAAAATTTAATTCTAAGAACAATTTGATTGATGTTTTATACTTATAGAACTATTTCTTCAGAGTTTATCTCTGAAGATTTGAGAATTTGATATCTTTTGATTTGAGATCATGTATTATACAATTATACTGTATGAAACAAAGGAAAAGTAAATCTTCATGTAAAATTCTTTAAATGGAAAATACTTGAAACAAGTTCATGTAAGATTGGTAAGCATTTTAGGCCTCAGTATGCCTATTGCATTTTTTCCTTTGGCAGAACTTATACTGACATAGGCTTCTCACTACAAATGGTATTTTAAGGATGATAATGTACATGATATCAAAAAAGGAGTAAGACATCAACATAAACAGTATTAGCAAATCAAGCACTGTTACATCTAAGTAAACCAAAATGATAAGCTTATTAAAACTACATTTCAAAAAGAATGGATCTGGCTTATTATAGTACATTTTAGCTATGTTAGTAACAATTTACCTAAATATATTCCAAAACCTAAGTCACAAGTGAAATGTTTAAAATTTTAAAATGACTAAGTATCTTAAAATGTCTTACAGAAGAAGTCAATTTTGTATTAGAAAAATGCAGATGTAAAGAAATTACTTGAACTGATTTCATCTTTAGAATTTTATTTCTTTAATACTTTTCCATGAATATCACATTCTTCCACGTTTTTACCCCACTTCGGTGCTGGGGATTGAACCCAGGGCCTCAGGTATGATGTCAAGTGACATGTCTGTGTTTTTAACTTCCATTCATCATTAAATTAGTTCAGTCATTCATTTCACTGAGTCTAGTTTTCCTTAGTTGGAATTTATGTGAAACTTGAAGAAATCTCATTTTAGTCAAAATAATCTTCTATATCAATATTTGGATCTAGCAGTTCTTCTCCATAAGGTGAAAGATCCATTTGGTTTAAAATTAAATTTTCAAATGTCTCCTCTAAGTCAGTTTCACCAATTAAAACAGCTCCCATCATATGCCCATTCTGCATGACAACTTTGACATACTCTTGTCCTTTGGTGCATCTCAGCATTAATTCATGATCTGAACCCAAGCCCTGTGCATTGTATTTCCCCAGCAATACAACCTACACATAGAGATTAAAAAAAAAAAAAAGTTATTCTCCTGAGTACCAAGAAAGGTGACATAACATGTAGTTATTTTGGGTCATGTTACAACAGCCTGCAAAAAAAGTATTCAACAAAGATTTTTAGCTCAAAATATTATTGGAGAGGGTCCCAAAGAAAACATTTATTCTATAGATAACATTGTCATGCAATTTAGATTACCATTAAAAAATCAGCGACTATATTAATATTTAATATTTTAAACATTGGAAGTATCTGGAGAATATAAGTGGATGATATTACACTATCTACATGAACATTAAAAGTATCTAGTGAATATATAAGTATAAAGAACATGAACTACATTAGCCTACAATTCCAGTTTAAATATTTAATGAGGAATTGAGTTAGATCTTTTGTGGAGAGATTATTTAATTTCCGTGAAGCTGTTTTTTCCTTATCAGCAAATCTGGAGGGAAAACATTTGCTTCACAATAATTTAACAAGGACCAAATAAAATAGTATGAATGGGAAAACAGTTGGTTCATTCCTAAGTATGCTATCTTTTTGTTTCCCTCACAAAGACACTATAAATCTCAAGTAAAACTTGGAAACCTACCATGGAACAAACCTGTGGTGAAAGTTTTTCCCCCTCTTAACTGTAAAATGGTATAGTAATATAATAATTAAGAATTAAGAGCAGTGATATCCATATTGGCTTACAAGAAGAAAGGTTTTTTTTTTTTTAAATGATTGAAACCAGTTACATTTTTTAGTGAGAAAATTAGATAGAATATATTTAATTACCAGGCCAACAGAAGAAACTGTAATCATTTGTTTATCCATCTTACCTTAGAGTTGAAAAATTTTGTTACATGTGCAAACAGTTCAAAGCTGAAATCCATGTCAATGTAGTCCCCCAAGCTAGCCGCAGCCATGCACTTGGCCGCGTACCACCCCATCTGTCTCGCCTGCGTCCACAGTCTCATCTGAATGGAAAAACGTTACACAGCATCCTTGTTTCATTATCATTACTGAAAATGTTACAACTTTAACCTTGAAAATTCCCCTACAGAGGTTCAGTGCTTGCAGTTCAGTTTGGTTCTAGTTGTTGTCATCTTTGCCACTGCAACAGTCACCAGTGTGCCCTAATTAAGCTGCCATGGATATTCTTTCATTACTGTCTAAATTACTGTCTCTAAAAATTAAGAAGGACATGCACCAGTCATGAATATGTTCCAGTAAAATTTCTACTAAATAGATTTCTACACAAAAAAATATTTCAGATCACACCAGCTGAAGATAATATTTTAGTTAACCAGTCCCCTCTTCGAAATCTGTCATCAGCAATAGCATACATATCAAACTTAATCTGTTTCATTTTCCAGTAACCTTCATTTTTCAAGCATTAGTCAAGGCCTACTGTGCCATTAAACTCAAAAATCAAACAGATACAGATATAGTTGGTGGCCAGACTCAAGACATAAGATTTTAGCAACTGATTGTGTAAAGTCATTTAATGTTTTCTCTATGACAGTACCAGTTTCCTTCAACTGTATTTTTATTCTATTTTTATAAAGTTTTGGAATTTCCTGGTACAAAAAGAGAAAAATGGTCTTGGGAGTCACAGCAGACATGAGTACCAACTCTTCTACATATTTGTTTAATTTTTCTGAATCTCAGGTTTTGCACCAGAAACACAAACATCACACCAGTTTCTGCATGGCTGTTACAGTAGGTTGGACTGGGATAAGCAGTTACTTTCTTTTACCTGTGTGTGTATGCATAGATAGCTAATGTTGACTTTTTTGTGCCAAAATATTAATAACTGTGAGCATTGAGCCTTTGTAGCATCAGGCTCCCTAAGGAAGGTAGGTTTGATGAAGTGAAAAGCAGTCTGTTCCAAGCAAGCAGAGTCAACTGAGCATAGTAACAGCTGCACAGTGGCAAAAAGAAGGGGCCTGCAATATCGCACTAAGTAGTGTATTCCAGCCTCCAAAATCCCCAAAGTGTGTGTCTTAGCTTATGTCCAATTAATGCTTTGAGTGCTCAGGCAAACTACGAGAATCTTAGATTCACTGAAAACAAGGAATACCCGTTTTTGAATATTTTTCTTTATATTAAATTATCACACACATTGAAGATACAGTTTATCTGACAGGGTTTAAAATGTTAAAAAGAAAGTCCCCCAATCTCCAGTTCCTAACCAAGAATTTAAGTTATGCTGCAGAAATGACTTATACTATAGAAAACTCTGAAACAAGTGAGTTTGAGGAGTCTTACAAACATGCAGGCTGAAAGCACTCTTTATTGATGTCTCTTCTGTACATAAAAACAGAAAATGGTCAAGCTGCATCTTAAAATACACCAAGCTCTTCCAGGCCTCCCCATTTCCTAGTTCATTTGAATGAACAACCCTGACTCTGGAATTGGTCTTTAACAAAGATAAATGTTGACTGTAACATCTCCCTTGTCTCTCCCTTTCCTAAGACAACTTCCTTTTGTCTTTGATTATCTTCCTGTAGGAGTTTTTTGCCCCTTTAGTAGCAGGAAGTCTAGATCCAGATGGAAGCTATTAAGATGCAGGGAGGCTATTCACTGTTAGGAACATTTTTGGTAATAATTGCCATCAGGACAGAATAGGGTCATCCAAGGATAGAATGTCTGATTTACATAATTTATGATCTCAGTGGTTTGATTTTTATCTTTTAATCTACAGCTTTGCTGTCCAATGTGGTCAGTACTAGCTACATATAGCTATCTAATTAAATGTGGATAAAATAAAAAATTCAGTTCCTTACTCACACCAGCCACATTTGAAGTGCCCATGTGACTTATGTGACTAGTGCTTAACTGAACAGTGAAGAATTATACAATATTTTATTGTCACAGAGCTTCTAGTGGGTGGTGCTGATATGCATATGAGAATGAAAAGTAAAGTAACAGTCCTTAGTTCTTTATAGATTAAGATATCCCTTCTATAATTTACAATTTACCAAATAGGGAAAAAACTTATTTAATATAAAAAAATAACTTCGTGATGGTTTTCTACTTGAAGTAGAAAAGTTGGAAAACCAGGAAGTTGGATGGGTAGGTAGCAGCTGCTCTATTTCCTAATGAGTCCCTGACACGGTGATGAGATCCTGAGAGCTGGCTCACCTGCTGCCAGACTGGGCTGGGCTGCCAGGCTGCCGTGCAGATGTCACCTGCAGCGTAGATATCCGGAAGTGATGTGCGCATGTGGTCATCCACTTTCAGGCCACCATCGTCTCCTAGGTCAAACTAAATGATGTTCCTCATAAGCAGTAAGTTTAGAGAAAACTGAAACATGACTTTGTAAAAATAAAAGAACACATCAAATTTTCACACTGTGGTATGCTCATTTTTGAGGAGGAAGTAACAGCTGCAGAGTCTAGGGATCTGTGCTGACTTTCCTGGCATTAAGTTCTTCCTGATACAGACTCATAAATTTCAGAATTTCAAATTAAAAATGCCCAATGACCATATGATTGCCCCACTCATAAAGACAATAACATTCTTGTTTTTATATGCTTTAAATACTAAAAGGCAAAAAAGAAAGAATCTCTTTAAGATTCATTTCTCAGAATTCGTAACAGGTGTTAATGTCTTAACCAACTCTTGGTTAAATAAACTGCACGTTATGTCCCTTGATGCCATTCATGCTGGGGTGGTAACTGCTTAAGAATTTCAAGAAGTAAAGAATACTATTTGTCAATACATGTATATAAACCAAATTGTTCTCAGCTATCTTTAGTTCTTTGTTAAAGTAAGGAAGTTATTCATGATTGAGATTTAGACTTCATAAAGAATTAATACTTGAAAAATATTCATAATTGGACAAAACATTTCCTCTTACATTGTTGCCATGGAGGAAAAGTTCTGTATTTGGTGTAACTCCTGTAGCACTGACAATGAAATCACAGCCATACAGTTTTTCATTGGTCAATTCCACGTATACGGGCCATGTCTCTTTAAAAAAGAAAGATTTTATTCCAAAATGTAACAAAACAAAGAAAAAGGTAGCCAATGGCTTTAAGCAACACACCTTAATGATTTTATGAGGTACTTTCATTAGAATAACTTTAATGCAATCAGTATCTTCTGGTTTTAGTATAATTAGGAAATCATTCTAATTGTTTTCCTTCAAATCTGGACATATACACATTTTAACAAAGTAGATTTACATGGGTAATCACTTTCTAAATTATTTCTTTAAAAACCTTTATTACTACTTGATACTTAGTGTTCACTCCAACTTGTTTCCTCACTTTTCAATGTTTTTCCTTACTATTCCCACTCTACCTTGAATATTCCCTTGTCCTATGGAAAAACTCAAAAGACTTTAAAATAGTAGAATGTTTTTATTTTCTTTTTTGGTATGAGGGATCGAACTCACACCCTCACACTTGCCAGGCAGGCACTTGTGCCACTGAGCTAAATCCCTAGCCCCCAACAGTAGAATTTCTATACACCAGTTTGCTAAGTATTATTTCAGATCCTTCACCAGACTGTGTAGGACAGGAGTAAATTCTCACAGGAAGTGTGGAATAGGTATTTTAAAATGATTGGGGGAAGTCACTCCACCTCTGAAAGCTTGAGGGGCTTTGTTTTGTTTTCAGTTTGTTTTGTTCTGATCTGTTAGGATAGTGATGTTATGATCTGAACACTATGAGCCTATGTAAAATAGAAGGTCCTATACAGGTTTAAAGTAGTAAAATGAAGTGACTTAATAAATCTGGTTTTATTTTTTTCTTCTTAAATTTTACACAGAAATTTGAAGATTTAAAATATATAGTAAGGTTAAGTTACACTTCTTGTTATGGTTTCTGTCTGTATGTCTCCCCAAAGCCCCATCCAGTCCAAGGAGTGGGAGAGTGGGGGGTGAGGGGGGCTGGTCTCTCAAAGGCGGCTGAATCTAGTTTGTGATTGGTTCACTGTCTAGTGCTGGGACTGGTGGTATGAGTGCTGCATTTGCCCTGGGGCAGGTAGCTTGCTTTTACAGTATAAGGGAGAAAAAGAGGCTTGCTTCTCTCCCATTTTTGCTCGTTTCTTTTGTTGTCTTTTTGCTGTCTTTTGCCACCATGCCCTCTGCCATGTGCCACTCTGCTTGGAGCCAGTGGAGTATGGACTGAAACCTCCACAAACTGTGAGCTCCATAAACCTTCCCTCCTTTAACTTTGAGTTTTGGGTATTTTGTTCTAACAATGAGAAAAAAGTAACTAACACATTTTTATAAATAACTTATTTTTACTTGCTGCTTACCATTATCTGTTGTAACTGAATTATGGTCTGTTGGAAAAGTCAAAGAATTTTTCTTCAGAAGTCTAAATTCTTCCTGGAGATAGATTTTCTTCACTTCACACATAGTTTCAATGTGAACTTTATGAGAAAACTGAAAATTAAAAAAAGAAAAAACATGGTCATATAGTGTTTCCAGAAAGAATGACTTGTGTTATTAATGATGAAGAAAACAATTATAATACATGTGTAGAAACATATAGAAAAAAACAGTTCTTATAAATAAAACATGCTGGATGCACCACAAAATAAGCCTCTCAGTTTTTGTACATAAAAGAAATGACCAGAAATTCCTTTAGTACTTAAGAGATCTAGTAGTTGCACTGGAAGATAGAATGGAAAGAATGTTTTTCAGTTTTGGCCTCACTAATAATTACAGATATACTCTTAAAAAAAATGACAGTGTAGCCGGGGATTTAGCTCACAGGCATAAGCGCCTGCCTTCCAAGCATGGGGTCCTGAGTTTGATCCCCGGTACCAAACAAACAAACAAACAAAAAATAGTATGACAGACTAAAAACTTAAGGGCAGAACTGTCCTGATTTTACCGAATCCCAGAACCTTAGTAAGGCATAGGGTAGATAAATGTGTTTTGAAAATAAGTGAATGTTTTTGAAACTGTTGAAATACTTGGGTTAAAAATACCATTATGCTTAGGATCTGAGAGTACAGAAAGAAATGAGTTTGTGTAATTTCCATCCTCAAAATTCGATATACCATGGCGTACTTCTCACCAAAAGCTGAAACAATGAGTTAGAGAAATAATGTGTTAGAGTGTAATGAAGGATTACCTTGCTTTGTAGAATATTTAAATGACAGCTTTAAAAAAATTTTTAAAAATTAAAACAGCTGAGGAATAAAATGAGTAAAACTTAATTATATACTTATCCACTTATGATATTAAGTATGTATTGTGGGTCCATTTAATGGTATTACATGCACCTGAAGTGACCTTTCAGAAGTGATTTATTTAAAATCAGACAGGTGTGGTCACTAATCTGAATGCAGAGATGTTGATCCCTGCAGAGCTTAAAAAAACCCACTGAGACACAGTTTAGATGAATTTTATATAGATGAATTTATATTTACCTTTTTTTGGTTAGCATCTGGGCCAAGTGGATTGGAAATCCTTTCCTATGAGTATAGATTTTAAGTGAAGCAACCTACTTATTTCTTTGGTTGTCTTTAATAAGTGGTCCAAAAATTTAACATTTCATCTAGACATATTTAATCAGTATATGAAAACAATACCTCTTCTGTTCCTTTAAGACCCAAGCCTTCGTGCCAGTCTGGTCCTAAGGCACTGCCTACATTATCAGCTTTAGCTTTGGTTCTTGCTTCCTTTTTCATTCCTGAAGAAATGAATTCAAGTAATGTAAAGACAGGCAGGCAGAGGTTTATGCCAGTGTTCTGAAGCTTTTAGGGAGTGAAATCATTTTCATACATACAAATACATGGCATGACGAAGCAAATTTATATTAATGATTTTATTATTTTAATATTCTATGAAGTAGCTATAAAACAAACCTTCAATTAAAGGCATATAAACACTTAACATATCTTTTGGACATTAAACAGTTGGTTAAGTTGAAGGGTAGAAAATTAGTCATCAAATTAAAAAAAAAAGTTTTTCAATTTTTAGTACCTCTGAAACTTACAGAATTCATTTTGAATTTATAGGTCAAATGTTTTAAAAAAGCCTAATAAACAAAATTAAATGACAAGGTATGTGTACTCATTGTATTTTTTACCTTTGATATCGCTCGATTCTAACATCTGTTTGCAAAGATGCAGATGGGCTAGTTTATTTAAATGTCACTTTACATTTCCTATCTTAAACATCTGAATATACACGTGTGTGAATATATATATATATATATATATATATATTTTTTTTTTTTTTTAAGAAAGTCTGACTTTATATAAAGATACAAAATATACATATACCTATCTCCCAAATAAATTTTACTAAATTTTCTTCTAGCCCTTAGGTGTATAGTTAAAAAAATAATCCCGTCTGAGAATTAATGAGCTAGACAGAGGCTACACTTACCTTCAGTTGTATATTTAGTCCTTTTATGTGGAATTTTAGCCTCTGGTTTTTCAGAGATGAGCTTGGAAGTCAAAAATTCAGCTGCTCCTGCATCGAAGAAAGTATTCCCAATAGCTTTATCTTTAATGGCCCAAATGACTTCACAGCCTTCAATTTCATACCTAAAAGGAGTATGAAATTATTCAGAGTAATTTTGAAAGTTTAAGTAGAAATCCCCAAGTCAAATTGTCTCTTACAGCAAAAGCAAAGAACATATTTTAAGGCAAATTTGGAAAGACTGATTGTAAAGAAGAATGAAACATACTTATAAAGGCTAAGTTAAAAATAGAATACTGTAAGACATTTAACCAGTTTACAAAAAGAACCTACATGTGATAACCATATGTACTCAGCATCAAAATTTTATTAAATGAGTGTCATTTCAGAGTGTTTAAGTGCACATCGTAGTTATAAGTATCTCCTCCAGAGTTCCACGTGTAAGAAATGCCTTGTTTATCTGGCTACAGTATGATCAAGAAAGGAGGGGTGGCGCATAGGTACAGTACTGGGAATGTGTGACTTCACTGGTTATGAATTTTTTATATAGTCAAAGTACCACTTTGAGAATATAGAAAAAGAGTTACACTTTAAAAGCTTTAATTTAGTTATAAAGAACTATTGCCTTCAATTTTTTTCATCTCATAAATTCCCAAACTATCTAACCAAAGGAAGATGTGGTCCATAAAAAGATCAAAGACTTTCAAGGGAAAAATAAATGACCCTGGCAATGTGCTCCACTTTCCATTACTTGAAAGCCAGAAATCCTGGGCTAGTCGCAGTTCATTTCTAGGTGAGAATGTGAGAATTTCAGTAAGTCCCCGATGTCCATTATAATTCAGATAATCATATCACTTGTCATCTAACCCAAGACACTATCACTTATTAATAATTATTTTGATCATAGTATAAATGGGGCAATATCAAACAAACAGGACATAGGACTTTTTTGAACTTGCAGCAGTAATATTGTATATTAATCTATGAACTCTTAATTTTAACATTTCAGTGGTATAAAATATTGCCCTTTTTTCATAGACTGGTGGAATGTAGTCAGATTAAGTGCCTTTTCAAGAATAATCAATAAACAGGGCACAGAAAAAAAGTTTAGTCCATCTAATTCCATGTCCAATTATATTCAAGCTTTTAGCACGTGGGCGAGAAGCCCCTCACTTCATGCCTTTATTTTTCCTGTTCCCCAGTGCCAACAAACATTTTCGGTCACTAAATTTCAGAACACTGCATTTCACAGGATAGAACATACTATTTTATGTTGCTCAGATCATATAGGATTGCTGCTGAGCAGGAAACAATATATACACATGTGGTAACTAATTTTATGTTTTACTTTACACATAGGCTTATCATTACCATAGAATGCATTTTTTATAAATTACAAATTTTTATATAACTTTTCATATTTTAAAGATAATGGTATCAAACATATCAATGTAGTTTAATGTACTCTTGACTGACTAGCAGGCCTGTTACTAGAGTAGCAACCACAAGTAACTACTGTGCTTGTTCTACCTCCCAGGACACCCTGTAGTTCTCCCTGAACCTCCGCTGTGTGGTCAGCATGAGGTCAAGCTTGAAAGTGTCACTACACATACATGAAGTACTTTCACTTTAAAACCGCTCGAAAAACAGACTACAATGAGGCATTAGAGTTTTTTGAAATTCAGAAAAACTGTATCTGTTTGAAAAAGGATTAACTTGCACTTGGAAAGGAAGCATAGATCCGAACTGAAAAAAAAGCACTGATGAATTTAGTGGGACCCAGAGGCTGCTCTCACTGAAAAGGGATTTGAGTATGCTCACTTTCATCATGAGATGCAAAGCCCTCAGGAACCCGGTTAGAGAGCAGCACTAAGTGAGACCTTTCTTAAATTAAACTATCAAAGAAGTGCTTATGAATATAAAATTACAAGTTTTAGACAAGTAGTCTTTAATATCCAATTTAAAGAAAAGGACAGGATTAACTATTGTGAGAACACATCTTTGAACAAAAGAAATACCTTACACATATATAATACAATAAGTCATACTTTTAGTGAGAGATGATAGAGACTAGAAACTTTCCTGAACCACTTATATTGTAAAAGGAAATTTCTGCAATCTTGTGTTCTACAAGAGCTAAAAAATAAGTGGATTTTTATCCCTTAAAAACAATTATATTTATCTTTGATTGTTCAGGGTACAAGGTTTTCTAGTTATGCCCCCAATCACATGAATGCCAAAACAATTTTTAAAGAATATTTAAAAACATATACTTACACTAACTCAAGTGCAATACCACCATTCCCTATGATCATTATTCTTTTAGCCTTAGTAAGCTGTTTCTGAAATTCCTATATTAAAAAGAAAATGAAGTGTTTTGAAATAGTGAACAAAGAGGCTTCACTACTAATGTTCTAAAAATGCATTTCATCAACTTACAAAGGAACAACAAAACTGACCTGGCTTCCCAGGCTGCCAGGCTGCACCTTCCCAACTAATACTCCCAGGTTCCTCTTCATGGTTCATCTTAAGCTGTCTTAGATGCCTGTCCTCATTTCCTTGCCTATTGTGATTACATCTGAAGTCCTTCCGAATTTCAATCAGAGGCCTTATGCACCATCTCAGCTATGGGACAGCATCAGATAGTTTTACTCTGCTGAGCCTCTTGGTTGACCTGGCTCCCTGGAGTCCCTCAACACTTAAAGCTTTTGGGACAGAGAAGTGTGCAGCAAGGCCGGTAAGAGCAGAGACTGCAGCAGTGGTGGCAAACCTATGGCATGCATGTTGTTTGTTTTTCTTTCGAGACAAAAGATGTTAATGTATGAGTTTTTTTCTTAACTAAAACACTTTAAGAAAGTACACCAGATACAAATGAAAATAATAACTCTAACCCATTCTTTCAGCTGGGCATACAACTTATCAACTTACCAACACTGTCTCAAAAAAAAGGCAGGGGGTGGGAGGTGGAGGGCTGGGGATGCAGCTAAGTATGAAGACATTGGGTTCAATTCCTAGTATTGTAAAAACTATTATGATAAACTTAGTAGTTACTTTAGAATAGGAAAATACTTCATCTTTTAATCTCAGTTTCCTATCAGTAAAGTCAAATAATACTCTAAATATGGAAGAATTTTATTCAACTTACTATGTAACAACAATATCTCATTTTCCCACTCTGCCATTAATATTATAAGTGCTACATTTATTGTTCATCCCACTGTTGCTATTTTTGTAGCAAGGGCCCTCTTGACTATCATGATGCTTATCATGGGGATTCAGTGAGCTCAGGTATGTAGAAAGCCTAGCTGAAACAAGTATAAGTGCAAATTTCTGATGACATGAACCTCAAATCTTGACAAAGATAAACAAAATCTCTTAGTTTTCTCTAAATTTCTAATTAAGTATACAGGCTGAGAGAAATCACTAGCAGTTTTTAAGAATATACAACATTATATAAATGCAAAGTTAACCCTCCTTGAGCAAAACAGTGACAGTGAAGTTAGACAAAGCAATAGCATGACACAGAGGAGCTTCTTGCCAATAGGGTAGAACTCTGAGGCAGATTAAGAAACCGTATCACGTGCACATTGAGACATTTCAGCTTACTTGGATGGTTAATCATGATGTTAAGACAGAGCAATGAACTAACCAAGCAATAAATCTCTTTCAGTTCAATGATTCCATCATGATTCCTACCACCAAGATCTCATGAATATTTTCTTTGCTGTGGAATAAGATCAGGACATTTTAGAAAGGCTTTACCATTTGGGAAAAAGTTGTTACATTGTTTAAGTGGCAAAGCACACTTTCCTAAAGTGGAGCAATGAATGTGTAACATAAATTGAAACCTTCAACATAGTTGCTGTATCTGCAATATCTCACAGCCAAAAGAATTTGTGAGATTAGCATGAACCAAGAATTGTCAACTAAAAACAAACTAAAGTCAACAATAATAAAACATATTACTCTTTTTTTCCTTATTCTTTAAGATAGTCTTACTGTGTAGTCCTGGCTAGCCTTGACCTTCTGATTCTTCTGCCTCAGTGTGCTGAGTGCTGGGATTACAGGATTCTGTCACCATACCTGGCTCATATAACCTCTATTTTGGTTAATGAGTTGAGAAGGAAAAATTTTCCCTCTGTTCTAATAAATGAGGAATTAACACTGTCAGGTTAAACGCTTTTATTCAGATGCAGAAGGGTCAAAGCCATCTTCAAGTTTCTTTCCTGCAGCCCAGACTTAAAAGGTTACCTGCGCACTGTCTGTGTCACGGATCCCTAGCACATAAGGGTTTCCTTCACATAGCAGCTTTGGCTTGGCTCCGGCACACAGGCAGAGTTTCTCATATACATGCTGACTGCCATCTTCGGTGACAATGCACTGTGAACAGATAGCAACCAAAGGAAGAGGGGAAACAAATTCATACAGGAATATGATTGCACTTATTTGAATTTCAATAAGACAAAAGCTAAAACTAATACATTAAGGTTGCTAATTGGTAGCACTCAATATTTAGAGCAATAAAAAACTGCCAGTCTAGTGATTTCTAACCTTAGTGTTAATTGTGAGTAACATCAATGAGTAAAAAATATGTATTAGAGATCCACTGTTTTTGTTCCTTAATGAGTGAAAATTTACTTATAAGTAATATCCTGAGTCTAAAAAGGACATATTAGAGAGTTACTGTTTCTGTTCCTTAATAATTAATGAAAATCTACTTGAGTAATATCCTGAGAGCAGATATAGGTTCATGCCACTGTGAGGTGCTCCACTTTGCTGGAGTGGTTTAAGGTTCACCTTTGTGCCACGTACTGAGTTACATAACTCGGTACTCACCAACTATTTGAGACCCTTAGAATCCCACTCAACATTTCAGCTGCATGACAAGTTCATAAAACCAATAATCTAACACAGCACAATCCAAGCAGAAAATCAGACATATATTTTCCTACAGATAACTTGGTTAGAATCTTTTTTTTTTTGGTACCGGGGCCAGGCAGGTGCTTAAGCCACTGAGCTAAATCCCCAACTTGGTTAGAATCTTATCTGACAGAAACAGAAGATACTGGCTTTGACCACATTTTAAAAATAATCAGTATTTAGCTACTGGAAAAAGAAATCTTAATACAAAAACAGTTTTCATTAGTGACTACCAAATATTTGGAAATAGATATAAGGGTAAAACCTTATTTCTAATTCATGGAGGGATGTGCAGGGCTGATAAGAGGGCAGATATGCTCTCCAGGGAGGATATTTCCTAAATGGCAATGGCAAGCACTTTAATACATTCAAATCTTCTAATACCTAAATTCTTCTTGCGAGCCCACTTTAATTTGCCATATTAGTTGATATGAATAATATTTGTAATACTATTATTACCACTATAAGTGTTACCATTGTATTAGAAACTTACTTTGATTTTAGAATTAAGGTTTTTAATCTTTTTTTTCATAAAACTTGGCATTTCTATTATTTATATTTCATTCATAAATTAGAGCTTACTTACAAAAATAACTAAAAACCCTATTTCCCATTTTCTTTGATGTCCTCTGAGGGTATTTTAAATCATCTGACAACATTCTTTCCTGAGACTGTCTGTCTTACTCATTCTCAACTGCAAGGGTTAGGTAAGTCCTGCTGAATGTACAGTAGAAATATCCTTAAATCTGGGATAGTCTTTCCAACTACATTTCCTATCTTAATCCAAGTGTTACATCATTTTAGACGATTTGCAGCTGCTTTTTAATTTGGTCGTTGGTCACTAATTCTGTCTCAGTTTATCCTCAACACAGCTGTCAACATAGTTTACTAAAAAAAATTTTTATCATCCCTGACTGAAATCTGACTGAAAATAAACCCAACATCTTAGAATGACATAAAAAGCGCTTCACAGTCTTACTTACCTATTTCCCTAGCCTTGTTGGCCAGATTTCTTTACTTTTCCATATCCCAATTCCTCTGACATCCTTGATTTCCCACCCCCCTTTTTCTTCCTTCGGTCTTTGAACACATAATCTGTTATTCATCTTTTAAGCCCAGCTTAAATCTATCATTACAGTCTGTGATACCTTCCTGAGCCCCTAATGCCAGAATTTTGATAACATTTTCATGATTGTGCTTTTTTTATGTTTATATAATTACACAGTATATATGTCTATACTCCTTGTGACACTGACAGTTTGTAAGAGCAGGGACCTTGTTATATCCCAGAAACTAATATAGTACCAGAACATAATGGACACTTATAACACAGATGAACTGCCTTGAAGTGTAAATTTTCTATAATGAAAATCAGGCCACTACACTTCACATTTTGGAGATTGAAATGGTGATGGTGATAAAGATGGGTTCAAAGGAAGATAAGCAAAACCTTACCAACATTAAACGTGGGAAAATGTTATTTAAATTTTTTCTTACGTATTCTTTACTCTTCAGTTGCTTTACTCCAGATTCTATGACCTTAATGTTAGGAAAGCGACTTTCTAACATGGTGCTTGGTTGTTCTTCAACATCAAATTCTTCCAATATTTTAGAAACCTTTATTAGAGCCAAGAAGAAAAACGTATACTTTAAAAAGTTATTTTAGTTCAAGAATCTTAATAAAATATTTTCATTTGTTTCTATCCACTACTGTTTCAAGTTCATAAAACAAGAAAGTTAGCTAACTGCATTGTTACGGTTTGGATCATACATTATATGCCCTCAAAGATCCATATGCTAAAGGCTTGGTCACCAAATAAATGGTGGTGCTGTTAGGAAGCGGCAGAAGCCCTAGGAGGCAGAGGTGGCACCTGGTGGAAGAAACTTACTCACTGGGAGCAAACCACTGAAAGGGATATTGGGATCCCAGCCTCTCCTCTCTCTGCTTCTTTCTCAGCTTCCATGAGCAGCTGTGCTCTAACAATGCTCGCTGTCATGATTTTCTGCCTTGCCACAAATTCCAATAATGGAGCCAACTTATCATAGATTAAAACTCCTGAAACTTGAGCCAAAATAAATCTTTCTTTCTTCTGACTATCTTGGGTATTTTATCCTAGAGCTGGAAGGCAGATTAATATATACATTATGAAGAATGGATTGAAGGCCTGCATAGTACAAATTGAACTCAAATACTAGTTTGGCCACTCCTTTAGTTTTCTAGCCTGTAAAATGACAGCTAACACTACTCACTTTCCTATAGTTTATATAACTTACCTCTTTCTTTATCCTTCTAGATTTTTAAATTTCATTGATATTTATCATGTATTTCATTGATAGGCAACCTTATCTTGATGTAGTCTTTGGACTCTTCTTTTTCTTTAAAACAATAGCATCTGTTGGACTCATTCTCTTTCCTTATCTAGCTAAGATTCCAAAGTTGGTCATTTTCCTTTATTTCTTTGCTGTCGTATTTTTAACCATTAATTACCCTGAAAACCTCAACCATAGATTAAACTACCTAGGTTTTTAGTCCTTACTGAGATTTCTGGAGAAGGACCATATAACCTGCAGGTAAGTATTTGACTTAGCTCCTTAAATGATGAATAGAAATCCTACCAAATAGCCTTTGCATTCTCACATTTGTTGGTTTCAAGTCCCCTTTACATTCTTAACAAATTACTGAGGATTTCAAAGAGCCTTTCTTTATATGAGTTACACATAGCAGTATTTGCCAGATTAGAAATTAAAGCTGAAAAAACTGTTTAGTAATTCTTAACCCATGTAAAAGTATTTAATAAATCTAATGCATGAGAAACAAATACATAATGAAGAATAACCATTTTTCTAAAAAATAAGTGAGAACAGCACTGCTTAATATTCTTGTAAATCTTTTTCATGGAAAGTTCATGTTCATCTATTAGAATTAATATCATTAAGGTGCCCAAAGTATCAAAAGCAATCGAGAGTTCCAATAGAATCCTTGTCAAAATTCCAATAACATTTTTCACAGATATGAAAAAATAATCCTAAAATTCATGTGCAATGACAAAAGATTCAAATAGTTATAACAGTTGTGAGCAAACAGAACAAAGCCAGGTGTATTAGACTACCTGATTAGCAGATAAATCATAAAAGCACAGTAATCACCATAGCACAGTACTGGTATAGAAACAGACACATAGAGCAATGGAACAAAAGGGAGGCCAGAAAAAAACTACACATTTATGATCACTGGTCTTCAATATACTTGCTAAGAACACACATTGGAGAAAGGATAGTTTATTTCAATAAACAGTGCTGGGGAAACCAGATATCCACATGCAGAAGAATGAAATTAGACCCTTATTTAACATGATTTTAATAAAAATCAAATTAAAGTGGATTAAAGGCTTAAAAAGTAAAATGTAAAACTGCAAAACAAATAGAAGTAAACATAAAGGAAAAGCTCCACGATATTGGCCTGGGAATAATTTTCTGGATATGATCCCTGAATCACAGGTAACAAAACCAAAACTAAACAGAATTATATAAAATAAAAAGTTTCTCCACAGCAAAGGAAACAATTACCATAATAGGTTGAAGAGAGAATTCGGAGTGGCAAAAATATTTGCAATCTATACATGTGATAAAGTATTAACATTTCCAATATATTAGGAATTCAATATTAAAAAGTCAAATAACCCAGTTTAAAAATGAGCAAAAGACCTGACTAGACATTTCTCCAAAGACATAAACATTGCCAAGAGAAATTTAAGAATGTGATCAACATTAGCCAGAGTGCTAATCACTAGGAAAAAGAAAACCAAAATGAGACATCTGACATCTATTTTGATGGTTATTAACTAAAAGAAAGAAGATAACGAGTATTGGCAAAATTATAGAAAAAAAGGATCCCTTGTAGAGTGCTGGTGGAAATGTAAATTAGTATAGCCTTACAGAATATGGGAAATTATTCAAGAAAATTAAAAAGTAAAAACTATCATCTAAAACTGCAATCCCGCAATTGGGTATTATCCAAAAGAAATAAAATCAACATCTCACAGAGATATCTGTACTCCTACATTCATTCCAGCATTAATCATCATAAGTAAGACATGAAATCAACCAAAGTCTACCTGTGACTGAGTAGATAAAACGTAATACATACATGCAATGGAATACTATTCAGGCTTTAGAAAAAGAAGAAATCCTGTCATATATGACAACAAAAAGTAACCTGGAAGACATGCTAAGTGAAATAAGCCAGATGCAAAAACCCCCAATACTACCTGATTTCACTTACATGGGAAGTGTAAAAGTCAAACTCACAGAAACAAAAGTACAGTGGTGGTTAACAGAGACTGAGAAGTACAGGCACCGTGCAGATCTTGGTCAAAGGATAGAATATTTTATACATAGGAATAAATTCAAGAGATCTACTGCACAGCTTGATGGGAATTATCAGTGATATATTGTATATATTGGGAACTTGCTAAAGAATACCAAATTTTAAGTATTCTTCTAAAAATGATAGTGAGGTAATGCACATATATTAAAAACTTAATTTTTAGCTGTTCCACTTTCTATATATCTACCCAAGCATATTGTATACCATAAACATATTCAATTTTTACTTATCAATTAAAAAAAAAGGAATAAAAAAAACACTACAATTACCCTAACCACCATACAGGTTACAGCAATTTTTTTCAAATAAAGTTAAAAAAAGATTCTCACCTGCTTAAAATTGGTAACTGCTTTAATAACAGGAGAAGCTGTGACCAGGAGAATCTCTTCTGATGGAAAGCTAACAGCCAACTTATTTTTAAAAAGAGAGAAAAATATGACAGGTAATATTAGGTATTGCTCTAAAATGAAGTGTGGGAGTATGGGGATAATAAAATTTTAATAATATTATTAACCTAGGGAATCTAAAACTCACTGTGTCTCATGTAAAGGGGACTTGTTCATATTTATAGAGGAGTGCTGAGTAATGTTAAACTCATATACTGATAAAATGAGTATGTTCACACTGAACATTAAAAGAAAAAGAAAAGTAAGATATAGATATATCCTTTAAATTATCTTGTACACCAATTTAAAGTTACAAAAAGAATAAGAGATTATCTTTCCAAGTAATAGTTAAGTCACTTCTATTTACTTTAAAATAATATTTTAGGCTGGGGAATTAGTTCAATAGCATAAGTGCCTGCCTGGCAAGAGGGAGGTCATGAGTTCAATCCTCAAGAGTACAAAAAACCCAAAAAACAAAAAAAACAAACAAAAAACCCCCCAAAACAAAACAACCCCCCCAATAATATTTTAATTTGTCTTCAGTGGGATGAAATTAAAACACTCTCAATAATATCTACATTTCCAAATAATAGTCTTGTTTCTAACCCTAATTCCTCTAAACCAGAGCATGTTCAAATCACCTGTGAACTCTTAAAATCTGTAAAATTATTTTAGTTTCATCTTAACTGAACTTTCTAATTAACATTTGACAATATTAACTATCTATCTTCCCTTGTATGTCCTGCAATTTATCTCCCTTCTATTTTCATTATTTGGCATATTCACAAAGCTTGCTTGCTTGCTTTTTTTTTTTTGTCTTTTTGAGACAGAGTCTCACTGTGCAGTTCAGGCTGGCCTTGAGCTCACTTTGTAGCCCAGGCTGGTCTCAAACTCGCAACGATCCTCCTGCCTCAGCCTCCCAAGTGCTGGGATTACAGGTGTGAGCCACCACGCCCAGCTCACAAAGCTTTCTTAATACGCCCAGCTCACAAAGCTTTCTTAATACTACTAAAATCACTTTCAAATTGGCCTTCTAATTTGAGAAGCAGCAGTAAACAGTTGCCATGGTCCCCAAAACATTATAACTAAACATCTTTCAAAACATTTCACTGGATTACTTTACTCCAGTATGTAAAAATCATGAGAGTTGTAAGTTCTTGTTAAATTCTTAGCATGACTTAAAAGACCCTTTATGATCTGACCTCTGCCAAACTTTGCTGATTAAATCTCCCATAAATTCTCATAAATATCATATGTTTTATTTAAACTTTGCTGCTCCCCGATGGTCCTGTACTTTTCCACTGGAAGGTATACAGCTGCCTCCCTTTGGAATGCCTATTTTTCTCATTTATTCTTTGATAAAAAGATATAAAGACACCTCAAGAAGAGAGACCTCTTCCCTACATTAACTCTCTACCCAGCTCTACAGGCACTAAGATTAACAGTTCACACATGGATGGGAGGATTTATTTGTATGTCTGTCCTACTAGAACGTGAATCCCTGGGAAAGCACACTCACCGTCTTTAGGTTTGACTAGTACAGTCAGAGCTGTACGCTGCCTGGATTATAAGTGTTTACTTGACAATCAGAAAACACATCTTAAGATAGAAATTTAAAACAAAAATTCTTTCACTACTCCTTAAGACCAGAAAGTGCTTGTTCATATAGACAAAATACTCGGATTTTGGGGGGGAGGGGCTGCATACACGTATATGAATATATATGGTACTATTATCTGAAAAGCAATCCCTCGTGGTATTGAATTATTTGCTGGTTCTGTTACCAAATACAACTAAAGATGAAGTCGCTTTTATCGTGGAAGTTCAAATTATAGGAAATCTATGTAACCATTTCTTTATTTATTAGCAACGATGCACAAAAGATCCGGCACCTCTCCAGAATTCAATCAACAAGGGCAATTTAAAAAGTGCTTTAAGCACAAAGCTCTCTTGTCCGTTCTGCCATTATTAAGGCCAGATCCTAGGTATCCCAGCTTTGTTTTTATTGCTGTTGCTTCCCACAGTCCTACACCGGCAAAAACGTTTTACAAAGAACCAAGGACTTAGTACAGCGGTCCAAAGCAACTTGTAGCACCCGAGAGCAGAGGGCGGAGAGGCGAAGGGGCGTGGCCAACGGGACCCGGAAGCGAAGCACTAAAGGGCACGCTGGAAAGACCCGCAGAGCTTCCGCCTTTGGGGTCCGCAACTCGTCGTACCTGCTCCGCACATGTGACACCCGCGATGCCACCGCCCACCACCACGAACTTCCCCATCGTCCGACGCTGGTGCACGGCCTCCTTGACCTCTGAATCCCCGGGGTTTACTGAGCACAGTGGGAGCTACGGAGCTAGCTATGCAGTCCCGGAGTGGAAGCTGCTGCCTGGAGTCACTTCCGGTACCTGATCCAAAGACGCCGACGTACGGGTGCCCGGAGGCTCATACTTAGTGTTCTTGAGTATCCTCCCTTCGTATGCTATTCCTAGGCCTGGAGGTGTTTTTCCGGGGCTTTGCGTTACTATTAATTTGTCTGAATGACTTTTTCTCACGACAGTGTGATAAAACGTAGACCAAGACACCCCCCCCCCAAAAGCCGCTGAAAGATAAATTCTCATTTCGCTGCTTTCATAAATGAGATATTGGGTATATCTTCTGTAACTTCTTAAACGTACACCATGCTAGGTTGTCTTCTACTTGTCACTTCTCACCTAACGATTGAATTTTTGAAATTTGTGTCGGCACATTCTTTGTGACAGAGCAATGAAATACCATTGAATTTTTCTGTAAGTAGTAAGCGTTTCCATTTGCTATTTTGAGCTGTTAAAACTTTTAGTCATGTCCAGAGTTACATTTTTTTTAAGGTTTTCAATAACTGGCATACTGAAAGCAGTGTTCTTGATCCTAATTTCACTATTAATACAAGTTTTTGTGCCATTCACATGTTTGGAGAAATAGTCGAATTAATTTTAAAAGTTTTTCCTGTCTCATAATACTTTCTAAGAATGATATTGTAACCTTAAGGTACTATTTCTCAAGTGGATTACTCATACTGGTAGTTACTGATGCCACTTTCTTCTTTAAACTCTAAGGCTAACCATTCCATATAAAAGGGAAAAAATACTGCATGGCCACTTACAGATGTTTACTGACACCTATAATAGTCATTGTGCTTTCATTTACTAAATTAAATGGTAAGCAGTTCATTAAGTGACTGTATTTTCTATTTCTAGTTGATACAAAACATTTCTAGGAGAAAATAGTTCTTTAATCCCAGTTGGATCTAATCTCCCCTTTCCAGTTTTCTTTCACATAAGATCATATGCTCCGTTTAGATTGAACTACAATTACACTCTCGAGATATGTTATTTTCTTTATTAAGAATTTGCTCTTTCACTTTGAGCAACTACTTTTCTTAGTTAACTTTTCACTTAACTATAGTTTCGTCAAGCCATCAGTTCCCCTAAATAGCTTTATATTTAATATCCTCAAGACTCAACTGGTTGTGCTCTCCATATAGTCTCACAGCACTTTGTCATCCTCAGAATTTATACTTGACCCACCTTACTATGCAATTCCACCTCCATCATACATTTTTTTATGAGAACTTTTTTTTTTTTTTGGTATGGGGGATCGAACTCATGAGCTGGCGCTTGCCAGGCAGGTGCTTATGCCACTGAGCTAAATCCCTGGCCTATCATACATTTCTTAATCTCAGGTTTGTTCTTTCGCTTTGTATCCCAAATGTTTAATAGTAGGTATTAAACAAAAATTGCAAAGTAGACAGAATATGAGACTGCTCTGAAATCATTTCAAGGACTGGTTTGTTATCCGGAATCAAGAACCTCTTGTATGCAGTGACAACTGTTTCCCCTTCATGGAGGTCAAAGAAGAACTGGCCAGGACTCTGGCCAGGATATTTCAAATTTTTGGAAATTTGAAATTAATTTCAAATTAATCTTTGGAAATTTCCAAATATTAAGGAACTTTCAGGAAAACACATTAAGAAAAGGCTCCCAATGATCTCAGCATGGATTGATTTAATTAGCAAAGTATACTGGGCATAAAGTTCAAAAGACAGTAAAATAAAGTGCTTAGGAAATTAAGGATTCATCTTCAGAAGGGGGATAAAACCATTTTCTGTCAATTCCCTTAATTTTCTTTTCTGATTTGCAGCCCCATATATTCTCTCAGAGGTATAACTTTTCAATTATCAAATCAAGTCTAGCTTCTCATTCTTCACCAACTTAATTTAATGATGTATAAAATAAGAATATTTAAGTTTTTGAGCTGCTTGATTGAAAATAACAATGAAGTTTCATGGAGTAGTTAATGATTTAAAACTTTGAGACAAATGAGTGCATTTGAAGCAGTAGTCTTTCCTTGCTATGTGATCTTTCAGTGAGTGAGTTATGGTATTTTGAGTTTATCATCTTCCATGGCAAAGTGGCTATAAAATCTAGTACTTAACTAGAGTTGTTTTGCTGGGTATCAGTTAACATATATAAACTCCCCAGCACATTGTGCCACCTAGTGGAATTAAGAGTTGTTGTGCATAGCTGAATAATGTGTCTTTGAAGGATTTTATCTGTGCTCTCAACCTCAGTGAGTTTCAAATCACCTGCCCACGGTGACCTACCTCTTCCCGTCATGCTTCACTTCCCAACATCATGCACAGCTATAAACCCATTGGTGGATTAATCCAGTACCACACACCCGTGATTCATGATTCAGTCACTTTCCCAAAGCCCCACCTCTGAGCACATGAGGCAGAGCCACATTAAAGATCAACTAGACCAAAAAAAAAAAAAAAATCAACAATGAAATGCCAGAGTTGAACCAAATCTTTCAACAAATGGGTTTAATAAATATCTACAGAGTTTTACCCAACAAAAACACAATATGCAATTCTTCTCAGCAGTACATGGAACATTCTCCAAAACAGACCACATACTAGCTAATAAAGCATGCTTAAATCCATGCAATAGAATAAAATTATATCATGCATAGTATCAGACCACTGTGCAATGCTACTTAAAGTCAATGGGAAAAGAATTTTCAGAATATGAATAATCAATGATCTCACAGAAGAGATCAAAGAATATCAAAGACAATTCCTACAATTAAATAGTTATGCTAGTACAACATGTCAGAATTTTCTAGAATCAATGAGAACAATCCAAAGAGGGAAGCTGATAAATATGAGTGTCCACATCAGCAAACAGAGTGAGCCCCAAAAAATCAATACTGTACCTCACAGTCCTAGAAAAAACCCACTTCAAAGCCAGTATAAGGAAGGTCATTGTATAATCAGAGCAGCAATCAATGAAATTGAGACAAAAATAATAAGTAAATGATGGATTCTTTGGAAGGAAAAATAGAAAACATTTAACTAATCTTACAAAGAAAGAAGGAAAAGAAAAGACCCAAGTCAATGAAATTAGAAATGAAAGATGTAATCACAGTGGACACTGCTGAAATTCAGAAGATTATTAAAAGCTACTTCACAAAATTGTATGCTAATAAATTTGAGAATTCAAATGAATAGGCTCCCAGATATGTATGTCATTTTTGTCTTTACTTCTGTTTACATGGTGTTTTACATTTATTGCTTTGAATATGTTCAGTCATCCTTGCATCCCTACATGAAGTCTAATTGGTCATGATTTATGATCTCTTTAATGGTTTTGCTGCAGTCTGTTTGCCAGTCTTTTGAGAACTTTCACATCTATGTTCATTAAAAGATTGGCCTCTAGTTCTAATTTTTGGTTAGATTCTCGTCTGGTTTTGGAGTCAGGATAATGCCACCTTCCAGGAAAGACTTTGGAAGTACTCCTTCCTTTCAATTTTATTGAAGAGATTGATGAATATTGGTATTAGATCTTCTTTAAAGTTCTTTTTAAAAAATTTTTGTTTTATTTTATTTCTTGGTACTGGGGATTGAACTCACAACCTTGTGCTTTCCAGGCAGGTGCTTATGCCACTGAGCTAAATCCCCAGCCCCTTCCTTGAAGTTCTTGTGGATTTTATCAATGAATCCCCCAGGGCCTGGGCTTTTCTAAGTAGGATTTTTGTTATTTCAATTTCTTTGAGATATTCCAGGTTTTCATACCTTCTTGGTTCCATGGATCATCTCAAATGCAGAAAAACCTTTGCCAGATTCTTTCATTCATGGCAAAACCTCTGAAGAAAATAGAAATAAAAGGAACTTGATTTAATAAAATTCATTTATAGTAAATCTCTTGCCAACATCATGTTAAGTGGAGAAAATGTTAAACCTTTCATTCTAAAGTCCACTATCACCACTCCTCCTCAATACAATACTCAAAATATTAGCCAGACCAATCAGGAAAAAGAAAGAAATTATGCAAATATATATATTTTTTCAATGATATGATGACATGATCTTCTGTATAGATGACCCAAAAAATTCCACCAAACACGACTAGAATTAATAATCAAATGAATAGTTATCTTCTATTCCTGGATAAACAGAAGCAATACAGTCAAAGTGGCCATACTTACAAAATTGATACACATATTTAATGCAATTCTAATACAAAAACAGTATTCCTAACAGAACTAGAAAAACCAATAATAATAGAACCAGAAAGACTCAAGATAGGAAAAGCTGTCCCTGGAAGCAAGGACAAAGCAGGAGGCATCACAGCCTGAAATGTGAAATTATATTACAAAGCCAGACTTATAAAAAACAACATCGTATTGGCACAAGCAAGTCAAAGGAATGATAGAGGATGCAGACACAATCACAGGCATATTCAACCATTTTATCTTTGACAAAGGGATCAAAAACATACATTGGAGGAAAAATAACATCTTTAATAAATGATACTGGGACAACTGCCTATCCACATGCAGAAAATTGAATCTAGACCCATATATTTCACCATGTGTTAGACTAAAATAAAAATAGATCAACGATCTAAATGTTAAAATGGAAACAATCTACTGGAAAATAAGTAAAACTTTTGAAGACATAGGGATAGGCACAGATCTTTTGAACAGAACTCCAACTGCACAAGAAAGAGTACCAACCATTCATAAATGTGATAATATCAAATTATAAAGCCTCCCATAGCAAAGGGAAACCCCAGGGAAGAGACAGCCTACAGAATGGGAGACATTTTTGCTAACTATTTGTCAAAAGACTAATATCTAGAACACTTAAGTAACTCAAAACCATTACAGCCCCCCAAATAAAAGACCCAATAAAAAAAGTGGGCAAGTGAAATGAATAGACACTTCTCAGACTGTGGTCAATAAACACATGAAGGAATGTTCGGCATTGCTAGCTGGCAGAGAACAAGCAAATTAAAACAACACTGAGATTCCATCTTACTCCACGAAAGATGACAACAAAAAATCAAATAGTAAGATATGTTAGTGAGGCAGCAGGAGAAAAATGAACACTTCTATGTTGGTGGTGCCAAAGTGAATTAATACAACCACTATGGAAATCAGTACGGAGATTCCTCAAAAAACTAAAAATCAAAGTTCTATTTGACCCAGCTATTTCCCTTGTATGTGTCAAGAAATCAGATCACAATAAATGCTGGTTAAGCTGCTGAGAGTCGTGGGAGCAGGGGGTTAAGCAATCCTTCTGTATCATTGGAGAGGTAAACTAGCATAACCACTATGTAAGTCAGTGTTGAGAATCCTCAAAACTAAAGCTAGAAATTCCCTTCACACCAGTTATTCCTCCTGCAGGTGTCTTCCCCAAAGAATTAAAGCCAATGTATCATTTGTGCATGCATACCCATATTTATAGGAGTATAATTCATGATAGCTGAATTGTGGAGACTTCCCTGTATGTCCACCAATAGATAAATGGATAAAGAAAAGGTGATATTTAAACACGATGGAGTGATATTCTGCCACCAAGCAGGTTAAACTTAAGGAAAATGCCTTTTGAGACCATAATGTTAAGTGAAATAAATCAGACACGCAGGTTAAGTATTACATGGTTTCTCTTACATGAGAAGGCCAAAATATAAGTAATTAGCAAAATAAAAGATGACGTAGAAAGTAGAGAGACAGACCTTTCTCAAATGAGAACAAGATCAATAGATGGAGGGAGAGGGGAAAGGAAATGGAAAAAGAATCAAGTTTTGTTATGTACACGTACCATCTCCCTACAAGGAATGGAATAGTTCTGTATTGCAAACACATACTAATAAAAAACACTGAAAAATTACTCTAGGCATAATGTCTGGGAGATTGGCTTCAAACCATGAGTTAATGTTGTCATTACATAAATGGGATGGATTTAAAAGTTGCAGGATGATTGCAATAAAAGGTGGACAAGTGATAGAATATTGGTATGAGATTCAAAACTGGATTTTTTGGGGGAAAGACTGAACACAAAAAAAGGAAGTAAAGTGAGGAAAATTTTTAAAAAATTTTCTTTTAGTTTAGTGCAATAGGAAAGGGTTAAGGCAGCTTACATTTGCCATAACTACAAAACAGGCGGTTTCTGCAGAACACAGCCTACCTGAGTCAGAGCAAGAAAGGGAAGCCAAAATCCTGAGAAAAGCTGAAGGGGAAGTGAATTTTTGCCACGTCCAGTTCAGCTCTCAAAGTTCCTGGAGAGAGGGCTGCTGAGAAGATAGAGAAATAAAGATGAGACAGAAAGCTAAGGTCAGGTGGAACCCTCTGGACTGGAGGAAAGGAACTGCTCAACTACTGTAGCCCCTTGATTTACACATTTGGCAGGTTGGTGTTACATGATACCTCCTTTTGCCTAGAAACCTGTTGATTGGGCTGCCTTGGGACTTGGGGTTCTCTGGACTGAAGTAGCTTGTTCAGGGTGGCTTGCCTCTGGTGCTCTTTGTTCTGGGACTGGGTTTGCTTTATCAACCCTCACCTGTGAGCAATTTCCAGTTTCAGTCCGTCCTGACAAACTTTACCTATTATTAATTATAAAGAAGATGAGAGCCAAAACCCAAAGTACCCAGATCCATGTGGGAATTAGAGGAGACATGATTAATGATCAGAAACTCACTACCTTCTTTTGATGTGACTAACAAAGATAATTACCGTAGGAAGCTTAGCTGTAGAGATGGAGGCTCTGAGGAGGGAGACATCAACATTCTTTCCAGGAGTGCGTAGCTTTCTGGAGTTTCTCTCAGCTATGGCTAAGTGAGGTATGGTGGTGAGGCAATAGCAGGTTTTCTGTGACTCTGAATGCCAGTGGTTCCCACCTGAGAACCCAAGGACAGAAAACTATGCAGAAAAGCTGCTAACCACCTAGACCAGAAGTTTTATTTTTATTCCATTAAAATGTATTAACTGCTCATTTATAATACACAAGGATCACATAATAAAGCTAGGTCCTATTGTAGAGCACTTTAAATAAGCCATACACTTCCCTCAGATATTGAGGTTTAATTTTAAATAAATATAGATGTTAAACTTCAGAAGGGATAATACGCAAGTTCATACTGTAGCAGATAGAAAATAATTGACATCAAAACTTATGTCAAAAAGATTGTGGTGTTTGACAGAACTCTGATGCATGTACCCAATGTAGATATTAATAGACTTTAAAGTTAATTTTGAAATTCAGTTGACCCATTGATGTTAGCATAACATCAAGCCTGAAAACCTGTTGCAATGTCTTTTCTCCGATCACTCTTTATATTCTACAAGTTACACAAGAAAAGCAGTTTAACTATTTAAGGAGTTAGGAAGAAGGAAATATGAGGGATGTGCTCTTTAGTCTCTGAAAATTTGTTATGTATAATCATTAATGACTTGATGAATTTTATTATTTCTCAGTTACATATTGTCCAAATGAAATAAACTATCCTTTTTAACCCTGGACAGGTGGTCATTTCAAATCAACCATCAGCAGCAACTGAAACCATTCATATAATATCTGTGTTTTAAACATGGAACAATGTAAGCATGTGAATGAAACAACAGAGACAGATTCTTCAGGGAACAGCAAACCTAGATGCTGCAATGGATTCAAGGTGGGATGAGTGTCATGGAGCCAAACTGAAAGAATGGAGAAGGGAATTGTTATGGGTAGAAAAGGCAACCAATTGTGGAAAAGAACACTGCTTTTCATATTAGAACTTTTTAATTGAAGCATACTTTCAATTAGTAACAGAATGATCCATATGTTTATTTAAAAGTCTTTAAATATGATTAAGGTCTTTTGTTGGTGACCTTTTGATGCCTAACTATTCATTAATATAGAAACATTAGAAATGTTTTAATATCTTCATTTATGTTCTTGACCAAGACATACTTATAAATGTGATTGAACTAAAGGGTGTGTCATGTAATGTAAAAAGATTCTTAGAAGTAAGATATCAACCTAAAAGATTAATGTCTTGTGAATTACTTTGCAAACCTGACCTGTTTAAATATTCTTTTGTTAGAGAAGAGCATTTTTTTTATTCTGAGAATTTAATACAGAAGGAAAGAACACATCTTTAATAAAGAAGAGAAATATGTAATAATCCATATGGCCTGGAGACCTATTTGATGACTTAGACAATCTATTCAATTGTTCAATTTGCAAAGTGGCAAAAATAAGTTTGCATTTTCCTCTTGTCAGGAAATTGTGAGGCATTTTATTGGCACTTGTATATATAAGATAAAAAACTTGGTAAGCAGAGATCAAAATGAAGAAACCATACATCAATATGTAACAGTTACATTCAACTATAATGAATTTAGTCTATATATTTAAGCATCATTAAATATTGTTAAGGTCTTTGGTGGGTGATATTTCGGATTCTTAACTTTCTTTAGAAAGTTGGAAATGCTTTAGCATCTTCACTTTGGTATTTGACCAAGAGATACAAATGTGATTAAAATAAAAGGAGATGTTATGTAATGTGTAATGTAAACATATTCTTAGAAGATATAAATCTAGAAGAGTAATGTCTTCTGAATCACTTTGCAATCTTGACTGTTTAAATGTTATTTTCTTGGAGAACATTTTTTATTCTGAGACATTACATAAGTGATATAGAAGTAAAGTACATACCAGTGAAACAAACAAACAAACAAACAAGCATTCAGTAATCAAGATCTGGTCCAAAGACCTAGCTGATGACTTAGACAATCTATATAATTTTTCCACTTGCAAATTGGCAAAATAGTTTTGCCTTTTTCTTTCACCACAAAGTTGTGAGACATTATATTATATTGGCACTTTCATAAATAGGAAAAGTACTTGGTAAGCACAGAGCAGAATGAAGAAACCCAGACTCCGGGAAGTAGAGAAATTTGCCTGAAGTGGTCTACTTTGTAATTTGAAATTGCTTCAACTCAGGAGAAATCTTTAAACCTTATAAAATAAGAAAATCTCAAAGGAAATCAAGAAATCAGTCAAAGCCATGTTTTAGCAAATTTTTTTTCAGTTAGTTGAAGTTTTACCTAGCTAACTAAAGACAGAGATCATACTTGCAATAGTATAATATATAAAACTTCTTTTAACTTTGCCCGGGGAACATGAAATCTGTTTTCAGCGATTAGAATAATTTTAAGCCAAATGACTGTCACGGGAAAAGGTGTTGGTCAATGCAAGTGAAGTTTATTCTATTTTCTAGGGTAATGCACTGAATGTTACAGTGATTTTGCTTTCAACTGTGTAGGAAAGTGACAACAAATTTACTGAAAGTAGTCTGAATTCATAAAACCTCTTACAGTATATTTGGAGTAAGAGGCTGGGAATCAACATGTTACCTGCAGCCCAATAAGGAAGAGAAGAGAAACAATAATAAATATCAGGAACTTACTGAATACTATTGTGCCACCAATTGCTGTAATGTTATATTTGTGTTAGTAGATAGGTCCTCATAATATTGTCAATTGGAAGTGATTATTACTTTTGTACCAATGAAAAAAGTGTAAGTTATATAAAGAGTAAATAATTTCCCCCCTTTTTTGAGGGTATGAGAAAATCTTAAACACAGATAGTGGTGGTCACAAGTGTAAAGAATACCAATGAATTATAACTTTAACATAGCTAAAATAACAAATATATGTCATGCATGCTTTACCCACCCAATTTTTTTTAGTGGTTGAATGTCACTGGAAACACAACACAGTGTGAAGATCATTTTTGTAGTTTTAGATAAGAGTCCTCTTGGTAAAGATTTTTAACCTAGGAGATCTTAATATAAGATCTTGAATATAAGAACCTGACATTTTAATTACAAGTTGATTAATTTTTATAGAATGTGACAATGAAAAGCTATGTGGTTTTCTGCTTCAAGACTATCTAGTCTATTCAGATTACCTGTTCTTTTATATTCAGTGTCATATGAAATTTCTGTTGCTGTTGTTATTTTATTTTTTATTTTTGTTTTTTAATTTTTTGAGACAGGGTCTCACTATGCAGCTCAGGCTGGCCTTGAACTTGTTTTGTAGCTCAGGCTGGTCTTGAACTTGCAAAGATTCTCTTGCTTCAGCCCCTTGAGTGCTGGGATAATAGGCTGTAGTTATTTTTATTTGTGCGAAAACATGCCATTGGTATTTTGAGAGGAATTACAGTGCACCTCTAAATGGATGTGATGTTTTCTCATTCATTTTGTCTGTCTCAGTAGCCTTCACCAATGTTTTACAGCTTTCAGTGGACCTAATCTTTCACCTCCATAAGGCTTGGTACATCATGTTAACTTGAGAAGTTTAAAGGCTTCATTAAGTAACTCTTTAGTTCTAAATTCCAAGGCATAGAGGACATGAACTAGGGCAGCTGTTAATGCTCCAAGGTTTTGTAATGGTTTATTCATTGTTTCAGTTTGAGAAGTTTGGAAGTTTAACTAAATGATTCAGCAGTCAGCCAGGGTTCACTTTGTAAATATCCTCAAGGAAGGCGCAGAGATGGAGTGAGTGCTGCACCCACCCTAGGGCAGGTCGTCTGCTTACTATATAAGGAGCTAAAGAGGCTTGACACCCCCCTTTTAGCCCTTGTTGCTTCTCCTGTCTTCTGCTGGCATCATCTGCTGCTCCTCTGTTCGCCACCCTGCATTAGAGCCAGCTGTTTATGGACTGGAACCTCCACTAACTGCAAGCTAAATAAACCTTTTCCTTTTTAACTTCTGTTATCTAATATTTTGTCCCAGCAAGTAGAGAAAATTAACTAAGACAACTCTTTTAAGTAAGGTTAGCCTCAGCAGTACTTATTTCCTAAGTAGGGTATAAATTTGAATGCTGTACTAACTGGGATTGTTTTCTAATTCCTTTTTCGATTGTTCTTTGTGTGCAGACCCGATCGATTCTTGAAAGTTCATTTGTGTCCTGCAGGTTTGCTGATTTTTAAATTAGTTCTGAGAATTTGCTTTTGTGAACTTTTTACATGTAAAATCATATTATGTGTGAATAGGAATCATTAAAATTATTTCCCTATCTAAATGCCTTTGTGTCCTCCCCTCTCTTAGGAAAAAGGATGTACAAATATACAAGCTCAACAGTCAGGTTAGATTAATGTAGAAGGAGTTTAAGAGGTACCTCTTGTATGAGGTTAGAGCGGTGCCTCTTTGACAGCGTATGAGGTCTTTTATTGGGTTGTGAGCGTAAAGGGTGGGGCCTGTGAGGGGAAAAGGTCAAAATGGAGATGTATAGGGAAACTTTCAGTGAAAAGCAATTGTGACTGTCTGCTAAAGATAAGGCTGGAGAGATACAGATGTGATTATCATTGGCCAGGACCTGGCTGAAGAGTGTGATAGGAGTTATGGGATAAATCTCTGTCTATTGAGCGTTATAAACTTGTGATTATACATGTTTAGCAGATTTGAAACGGAAGAGGATGGAAGAGCTATAGACCGGCCTTTGCCCTCTAGGATGGTGGAAGTTGGCTTCCTCCTCCCTCCTTCCCTCCTCAACTTTCCGTGTTCCTTCCCTCTTCTCTCCTTTTCCCTTCCCCTCTCTTTCTTCTGCCCTCTCCATCAGCTCTCCTTTCCCTCCCCTTTCCTTTGCATCCCCCTTTCCCTTCCATTCTCCTTTCTGTTCTCTACTCTCCTCCTCCTCTCCCCATCTCTTCCCATCTCTTCTTCCCTTTTTATCCCAGCAAATGAGCAGCTAGCCAACACTGAAAACTCAGGACCAATAATGAATTGCATGGACAGAAGTTAAGAACAGAAGATGATTTAATTAAAAAAAAAAAGAAAGAAACTCCCTGAAGACAGAAAAAGCAATGCTATAGGGAGAGCAGGACACCCAGAAAATGATGAGTACTGCAGAGTACTTGTCCCTCATTTCCTTTATTAGGATAGTACTTCTTCCTGTCAGGTGGAAATCTGCCACTTGTCACAATCTGATTGGTTTGTGGGCTGTCTTTTGATGCGTCTCAGGTCACAAGACCCTAACCCAGGCATCTTTGCCTATGTGAACATTTCTTTAAGTGGGCTTTGATTTCTCCTACTGTTTTGTCCTTGTCTCTTTTGTCCATGTAGATAGTCCTTTTGGTGGGCTTTGTTTGGCTCCTTCCTGCCCTTTTGTTCTTATCTGTGGGATTTATAGTTGGTTGGGAGGCTGCTATGAGGAGGCAGTGTAGAGTCAGTGATTAAGAAGGGGCTATCTGGGTGCCTACTGCATGATACAGTGACCCTGCAGTGAAAAACATATACCATGCTAAATAAGAGTTAGGTCCCCCATTTCCTCCATTGTATTCTATTGGAGGTGGGGGTTTATTCTGGTTTTCCTGCTTCCTCAAGGCTTTACCTATCAGTGCTTCCTCTGGTTAAATCTTCCATTAGACAGCATTCCTTTCTTTGTTTAAATTCTTGCGCTATTTGTGATATCTAGTTTATTCCTCTCTACCTTTGCCCTTTCAGTTGCTCCTAAAGGAGTTCCTCTAGAAATATTTTATCTTCTTTATGTAGCACTGCCAATCTCACTTCAGAGGCAAAATCCACTGTCTGTAAGTGGCTATCTTTATGGCATGTTCTCAAATGGAACTTCTCTTACTGTGGAGGAACTAACACTGCTCGAAAGCCTCTACCACCATCATCTTATAGCTTCGCAAAGCCTCTAGCTCCAGATACTGCTGTCTAGGACATTAGGATTTTAACATATGGCACTGGAGACACATATGTATGCATTACATAATATGGTGAGATTTTAATAATGCATCAAAAGGGATTTGCTTATGCTTGTGGATCTGGGTAGTGAGAGAATCAAGTATCAAACTTGTTAAAGTTAAAATTAAAATACCTGTAACTCCTGCAACATATATTGACTGTCAGGCATGTGTATTGCTCATGTGATTCTCCCTGGCTACTTTGAAGTTTCATCTTTTAGCATCTCCCTGAAAATGCTGACTTTGGACATGTTCTGCCAATACCTTCAGCTGGGCTCTGGTATCTACTTAGAAGTATGCAGCTGAACAACGTTCAACTGAAAACACTATCTTTCTTTTTGTAACTCAGTCAATGACATTAATAAAAAACAGCAATCTTAAGTACATTGATACAGTTACTAATCTGATGCTGTAACCTGAAACCAGTGTGGAGAATCCTCAAAAAACTAGAAATAGAAATTCTGCTTCATCTACCTATCTACCTTCTAGGTATTTTCTCAAAAGAGATAAAATTATCATTATACAGGGATGCAAGCATATTCAAATTTACAGAAACAATTTGTTATAAATAAATCATAGAAACAGCATAAATCTCCATCAATAGATGAATAGTAAGAAAAATGTGATACTTACACATGGCGGAATACTACTCTGCCATAAAGAGCAATAAACTTGAGGAATTTCTAGGTAAGTGGATGCAATTAAGTAAAATAACTCAGACACACATGCTGAATTTCAAACTGGTTTCTGTTTTATGAAAAACTCAAAGTAGGTTTGATAAAAATGAAAATAGGCAAGTAGGAAGTGGGAAGAGTTTCAGCTGACTCTCCAAATTACCTATTCCGTTTAGTCTAAAATCTTTTTATTTATGTGCTAATTAGTTTCATTCTCACTTCTATTTATCTTAGTTAATTGAATATATAGTCATTTCTTCTTTGTAAGTCAGAATATTTTTTGTTGATGTTTTGTATCTTGAAGACAATGATGCACAAAATATTATTTATGGTTTGCTTATTATTATGTTATGAAAGTTTGTTTTATTATTTCATAAAATAAAGAAAAAATTTATCTGTGTTGTAATGATAACATTAAAAATGAAGGATATGTACCCTTTTATGTTAAAAATAGCATTTTGAGGTTAAAAAAGAAACATTCTGAAATATGCATATAAATAATATTTGTATTATTTTTAACCTTTGCCCCCTTTTTTTCCTTAGGTGTTCTTTGTAGCTCTATCATTTTGCTATGTTTGCAAGGCTTTAGGTGGTGCCATTATGAAAACTTCTATCACTCAAATAGAAAGAAGATTTGAGATATCCTCTTCTGTTGTTGGTTTCATTGATGGAGGCTTTGAAACTGGTAACGTTTATTTCTCTTTTAACATTCTCACAGTAAGAAAATGTTCATATGTTCTCTGCTCCTACTGTTTTCACCTGGGGTAAATTAGTCCCTCAAGGCCAATTTGCAAACATTTTTTGGCTGTTATAACTTCTGGGGGCTGTGTGTGCAGCTGGTAACCAGGGGTAGAGGCCAGGGATGCTGCTCAGCATCTGTGAGGTACATAACAACACCCAACAACAAGAAATTCCCCGGTACCAAATGTCACCACACCCAAGCAAATACAAAGGAAGGCCCATGATTCTTATGAACTGGAGAGACAGGAAGAGTTCAGAACAAACTATGTTATATTTTTACAACTCTTTTTTTAAGTGTTTGAGGCTCATTTTTGTTTGTGTGTTTGTTTGTTTGTTTCTTTGTTTGCACAGCATGGAAGATAGTGCCTTTTGCCCTCATGTTAGTTTGCTATCTTCTCCCATACTCACGAATCTTAGAAGTTCAAATACTATTGCTTCTTCCTTTATGAGTTGATGGCTTAGTCAGCTTCTTGTCACTTTAACCACACATTTTAGAACACTCACTTAAAGAAATGACCATCTACTTTAGCTCAAGGTTTCAGAGGTTTTAGTTCCTAGGCAGCTGGCTCCTCTGCTTTCGGGCTTGTGACAAGGCAGGCACAGCATAGTGGAAGTGGGTGGCAGTGGAATGCTGCTTACTTCAGGTCAGGAAGGAAACAGGACAAGGAAGACCCAGGGAGCCTGTGCCGGCAAGATTCCTCCTTCTGTTTTTGTACCACCGAGACCACCCCCTCTATTGATGGGGCCACTCACATTCAGGGACTGGTCTCCCCATTCTTTGCTGTCTCATGTGCCAATTGCAGTGGCTCCCCGTGCCTCGTTTTCCTCTCCTCCTTTTCCCTTTGTAATCATCTTGCAGTTAGTAGGATCCCCAAATTGTGTCTGCCGCACAGATCGCAAGTGTTTCCTGTAAGGTTGCTGTTTATCTATAAGGTTGCTGTTGAACTATATTTAGAACATTTAACTGAGGATTTTTAAAGTAATTACATTTAATTCTGAAGTTTTGTGATTCAGATGATAATGTCCTCTATATGTCCTTCACTCTGCCACAAGCAGGTTTAGTGAGAACATTTGGAATTTTAACATTAAGAGTGCCATTAGCTTTAAAAGTTAGTTCATTCTATGGGTCTTTAAATCAAGACATTTGTTCTTAATATTTTTGTCAGGTTTTGCACCTGTGTACTAGCAGTTGTTTGTACAGTGTCATGGTTTCTCTGCTTGCTTCTTGAATATGGTGACTTCATTTCCCATCTTTAGTTTTTCTAGAGTATATTGCAAAGTAGTATTTTTTTTCAGAAATAATTGAACTCATGACATGTTTTCCAGTCCCCTGTGTCATGATTGATACACTGTGTCAACTTGAGAATCTAAGAGCTTAACGAAGTAACTCTGCTGTTCTACTTCTTAGAGGATGGAAGACATCTTTACTGTTCTAGGATGTTTGTTGTATCAACTGGAGAAGTTTAGAAGTTTAAGTGATTCACCAGGGATCCAGGGTCCTCACTTGATAAACATCTTGGATCTGTGCAAGAGGGGGGGCACAGAGATGTTGTGAGTTGTATGCCCACTCAGGGGTGGGTACCCTGCTTACTCTAAGAGAGAAAAAGATGATTACTTCTCCCTCTTATTTGCTCTTGTTGCTTTTGCTGTTTTCTGCTGCCTTGAAGTGTTGCTCCTGTGCTATGCTACTCTATTTAGGAGCCAGCTGATTATAAAATGAAACTTCCACAAACCCTGAGCTAAGTGAACCTACCTATCCTTCTATAATTTTGAGTGTTGAGCATTTTGTCTCAGCAACGAGAGAAAAGTAAAGACAACCTGCTTCTTGGAAATGTGTTTAGTTTACTAACATAGTTATGTAATAACTGACATAGAATTCAAAATTGAAAATAACTTTTTTTACTCTTTTAAGATATTCATTTATTGTTCATAACATTCAGTGTTGAATATGAGAAATCATAACCAGTATGATTCTTCTACACTGGTATGTATCTCCTTTCTATTCTTGAATCTCAAAAAGTTTACCACCATATGTTTAGGACTGTCTTTTTGCATTTATTGCCTGCAATGGAAAAATGATTCATTGAATGCTTAGGTTTACGTTTAGCATAAGAAATTTATTTTGTTTCTATTTTGTCTTCTCTTTGTTATTTATTTTTATCTGAAACAGCTATAAAACAAATAATAAATTTTCTGAATTATTAAAATCATATTCTTTCTGAATGTCTACCTTTTTGAAGGTTTCAGCAGTGTTCACTGCTGCTGTCTGTCAGATTCTCATGAACTTCTAATCTGTAGGATTTTCCCATTTTTTTTAAGCTCATGATAATTAGTATTTTAGTTTTAGTAATCAAGTTTTGATTTTATGGAGCATTCTGTTATACCAGCAAAGATAGAAACTAGAGCTTTTCAGTATTGCCTTTGTTATAGTTTAATCCTTATTGAAAGATTTTCTCTTGTTTTCAGTTATCTGCTTAATCATTTTGGTGGTTTTCTGTCTCTTTTTTTTAAATCATGTACTCATTCTTTCTTGGATGCTGTCTGTTCACTGTAATACATGTAGCTCCTGATGACAAAGGATTTTTGGTGACTCCCTCACTTGGATTACTCCATTTCTTCTTCTCTATCTAGATAATTTACCAGTATATCTCAAGTGGCCTCTCCTCCTGCAAATAATCCTGATGCCTTAAATTTTCTAATTTCTCCATTTTTGGTCAAATAGTACCTCTATGCAACTGTCTATTTTTATAACTGCAACGTAAAATATCTTAAGGGCAGACACCACAAGTTATTCATATTTATATTTCTGCATCAGGACACTATGGCAAGTACAAAAAGAATGCTTAGATTGCATGACTAAATCATTAATGGATACCTTTCCCTTAGGTCAGGAAGATCTTTCTCCTCTTTTCAATACAGTCTACTCTTTTCTAATTCTTCACTAAAATTCTGACTCAATAATATTTCCAAACAATTCAAGTGTTTTCTTTTGTTTCAAAAATCTACTCTACTTGTTTAAAAAATCTAAATACCTATGTGATGTTTTATACTATTTTTAAAAGTATCTATTCTACTTATTACTAGTTCTGCACAACTTTTCTATAACTGGTTTATTGTAGGTTGAGTTACATGTCAATTAAATTATTTAGTATTTGAAGAAAGGTACCATATTTGTCCTCAATTTGGATGTACTTAGGCCTCTAGTTTTATTGGCTCCAAAATTGGGCTCAGTCACTATTTGCTGGGATGGATCATGCCAATATAATTTTGTTCTCTTTCTAGGAAATTTGTTTGTGATGGTGTTTGTAAGTTACTTTGGATCCAAACTACATAGACCGAAGCTAATTGGATTAGGTTGTGCTCTAATGGGAGCTGGAAGTATTTTGACTGCTTTACCACATTTCTTCATGGGACAGTAAGTCTTAAACAGCTCTATGCTATTCACCCTCATTGTCATGTGCATAGGTAGTACTCTTCCATTTTATTCCACTTAAATGGGCAGTTTTGTATTTAGAGAGGAATATTCATATATATATATATATATATATATATATATATGTATATATATATACATATGGATGTATTTTGGATATAATAATCATTGTATTCATCATGGCTTTCATAATTTTATGTGCATAGCACTAAATAAGGTCTATAGTTTTATAAGAAATAATGTCTTTATGACTCTTTTGGTATAACAAATGAAGTACATATCTTTTCATGTAAGACTTAAATTACACTCCATAAGACTTTACCCCTCAATGCCCTGAGGTATGAGTTCTTCCCAGTTTCTACCAAGGCCATTCTTTCTATGGTCACTGTGTAGCTGGGATTAGAATCAGATTCTCATGAGTAAGAACATAAAGTAGCAACTGCTCACGTAAGATTGAAGCTTAGTCTCACTTCACAGCTAACGTGAAAAGTTGCCCCAGCTTCTCTGCAGGCCCTTCTTTTCCTCATTTTGCAATGCCTTGTGTCAGTGTTGGTCCAGGCAGCAGGAGCTAGGAAGAGAACAAGAAGAAGGTGCAGAGAGTGCTCACAGGATGGGATCTGGGAGATATTTCAGAAGCGTAACACCTGCATCAATTCCTGAAAGTTAGCTCTAATTCACAGACACAGAGGCAGGCATTTTCAGCTGGCCACATTCCCACCTAAAAATCAGCTTCAGTTACTATTGAAGGAGAGCAGAATGTATCTTGAGAAGAAAGAGGCATTTGTGCCAGAGAAATGTGCTTACTCACTGCCATAGCAACAATCACTCCTGCTGCTCACCATGATAACTTCCATATTTCTCCACTTGACTTCTAGAAGAGCTTTTCTCTGTGATATTACTGCTTCTCATTTTTAGACCTAGACGCATCATCACTGCTGTGCTTATCTGGAAACCACACTTGAAGTCTTCAGATGCACTATCATGTCATAATCGCATATGTACTGCTTTTGCAACCTTGAATGCTTTTCCTTTTTGATTTATCTTTGAAACTTTTGTCCATCATTAAAATTCATCTCACATGTGATTTTCACATGACTAGTTGAGTGTATGATGCTAGTTCAGGCAAAACTGATTAACCCTTTTTTTGAAATGACAATCAAGGGCCTTGTATAATAAAGTTATGTCTTTTATCATGTGTACTTAATTTAGAAAGTGCAACTCCCTAACTACGGTAGTTGTTTATTTCCATTTTTTTGAAGTGGTGCATAATGCCTGGCATACAGTTCACCTGCTGTTGGAGATACAGAGAACTTCATATCAGCATTTGTCCCTAGTTTAACTCCATTACTAATAATCACATTAAATTCTCCCTCATCAAGGTGAAGTATATTAGATTTTTGTGTATTTTTGAAGAATTGAATATTAGAGTGTGTCTATCAATGCACAAAAGCCAATCGGGCTGTTGACAGATAATGTAAATGAACCAGTATGAACTATAGATTGAAGAACCATGCTCTAAAGTTTTTAAAAGGTTAGCATACATCTTCACACAGTTCATTTTGTGATCATCTTTACAATTGATTCTGAGGTTCCAGAGTTTACAAGCTGCTTCATGTCTCTACCAGAATATAACCAGGATGAGAACAAGACAACAATTTCCCCAGCCTGAGGAATTTTCTTAGTGGATACTTGCATTTCACTTGCATTCAGTGTCTCTCCTAAAACACAGGTTGGAAGACTGCTATAAGAACTTTGGTGATTTGGAGGAGAAAGTATAAATAAAGGAAAAATAGCTCTTTTTTTGGTAAAATAAATTTATCACAAATAAAAAAATAAGAAAAATTTGTTTTATGTATTTTTTTGCTTTATTGAGATAAAGTTTCTCTTTTAACTACTATATATACATATATATATGTATATATAGTAGTTAACTATATATATATTTTTTTCTTTTCCCTTTCTTCCTTTCCCTTTTCCCTCATTCCAAAAGTTTATTTTGTTGAACCATTCCTTCCAATTTCACAATATCTATTGCACATTTTAGGTCTTATTACTTATTCAACTTCTCACACTAGTGAGGTGATATGATGTTTATACATACATCATAGGTTTATACATGTAGGACTGATTTATTTCACCTAGGATTATGGTCTCAAATTGCATCTGTTTACCTATAATTGTTTCAAGTTTATCTTTCTTTATAGCTCAGAGGTACTGCATTATATAAAAAGCCAGGTTTTTATATAAAACCACAGCTGATGCCTGTTTTGAAACTGTTTTATTCGATTTTTTTCTTTTTAAATTAAAATAAATTTCAAAACAATTTAAAAATGTTTTCACAGTTTCAAAGCAATGTTTTCAAAGCAATGTTTTCACAGTTACAGGTATTCAACAGAAACCCATGTTAATAATGCTTCAGAGAATTCACTATCCACTTGTTTAATTAATCAAACTACATCAGTTATTGAAACATCTGAAATAGTGAGAGAAGGTAAGAATTAAGAATAATTGTAAGTCTTCTAGAATTTAAAACTTTTATATCAAGTGACAAACTGCTGTATCCCAGAGCTCACAGATGGCAAGGATTAAAAGAATATGATCATGCATTAGTTGACTGTAAGAAAGCTCAAGAGATAATACCAGAAGACAAAGCTGTCAGGCACAGAAAAATACTGACAAGCAGTGTGTGCAAAAGTGTTCCCGTAACACAGATTCACTTTTGCCTCTGTACTTTGCAAAAAGTGTTTAAGGCAATAACACATTGTAAGAGTTTTGTCTTCATGTGAGCCCTGTGCTTCCTTTCACACTTCAGTACCACACTGTTAACAGTTTAGAAATGCTGATAGTTTTCCTCAATAAAAAATATTCCCAAATACCAATGACGTTGATCTTTTACAACTGTGTTCAGGACTTTCAGAGACAATGGTTTGCAGCCTATTTTTAAACTCCTAAGTCTTAACTTCTCCATTACATGGCTTCAAGTTTAAATTTATATATTTTCCTAAGCCCTAATATGTCTGTGGAAAATTTGTGCTGGTGTTTTATACTTGTAATACACAGACCACATATTCAGCGGCTGGCACGCTTTGCTGCCAACAGCCAGATAGTTAAATTTAGGTTTTGTGGATCATCTAGTCCATCAAAACTACTCATCTCTGCAGCTGTAACACAAGTGTAACTCAAAATGAGTCACTGATTATGTGTAAGCAATGGATGTGACTGTTTGTAACAAACATTTGCCATGACTTTTTCAGTGTAATAGAATCTCTGATAGTTTTACTCGTTTTCTTTTTTCTTGGTGCTTTTCTGTAGTTTCAGACTCTACAAAGTGAATGTGAATTACTTAAAATTAGAAACAAAAAAACAAAATGAAATCTATTTAGTATTCCCAATTAATGGAGTTTACAATAAGAATGCTAAAAGAATTGTTTTAAATAAAATCCTATCTTATCTGCATAGGCTGTGAGAAGGAATCTGAGTCATACATGTGGATCTACGTCCTGATGGGTAACATGCTTCGTGGGATAGGGGAGACCCCTATAACACCCCTGGGAATTTCTTATCTTGATGACTTTGCTGCAGAAGGGCAGTCCTCTGTTTACATAGGTAATGCACAGAAACGTTACAGAATGAGAACTTGCTTTGTTTTACAATGAGTAACAATGCTACTATTATCACTATTACTATTCTTTTCACCTAGAAAAATTGATTTGGACTAATGTATAATTCTATTTCTAAAAACATGTTGGATAAGAATCCTGAATTCTTGAAATCAGATATATTTGTTTTATACTATTTCAGGTCTTGCAAATTCATCAGCATTCTTTGGTATAGTCATAGGCTTTATCATGGGATCTCAGATTGCTAAAATGTATGTGGACATCGGCTCTGTAGATCTGAGTAAGTACAATCAGAACAACATCACATGACTGAATCACTCAAGTATGTAACACTATTCCACCATGTAATTGAATTCACTCTTCCATAATCCTTTGGTTACTATTTTTCAAATTCACAAATTAGAAAAAATGTATTCATAATCATAACGAAGAAGGAATTCAGCTCCTACTGTACCATACTGTACAACTAAGTATGCAATGGGAAATTTTAGCTATTTGGTTTTAGGTTACTTGATAAAAAAAAAAACTTAAAATGTTTTTCCCTCATAACTGACTATGCAGTCTGGTAAATGTGAAAATCCAGTTGATGGTAGACTGGTCATTGAAGTGCAGAATTTAGAGTTTGCTTCGCTAAAGCTGATGTGAGGCTGCAGGGCTGACTGATGGCTGGAGCAGTGTGAGGGCTGCACTGTGCACTTTGGTTTGTGGTCACTTAGTCTGGTCTTGGCAGGGACCTTCGCATATGGGAACATTCAGAACATGCTGTGGAGCAAATCAGTGAAGCAATGTGCACATAAGTGACATCATGACCTTCTTCCATCTCAGAGAACTTTCCTTCATGAACCCAAGTGATAGTGGGCATGATGTGGAAATTTTCTCAAATGGCACACCTGCTTCCAATGAATATACCTGTACGACATCTGTTTTCATCTTTCCTTTAGTGGAAAATGTATCTATGTTCAGCTGATGGCAGTGTATACTACTGGATCTTGGACTCCCTCTTCCTGCCCCTTCCAAGATTAAGTTCCATAAATACTTTGCCTGATCCATTCTGCTTCTTGTACTATCCATTTTTTCTCTTTGTGCTCAAGAAAAACCACTTGGAAGCCCTCTCTCTCTCTCTCTCTCTCTCTCTCTCTCTCTGTCTCTCTGTTTTTCACTATGATTTTATTTTAATAAAAATATAAATTATAGAAAATGTGAATGAGGTATATAAAATGATTTTCAGTATGTATGCACAAATATAATGATTATAGACTTTTTAAATCGACAGAGAATGTTCTGGCTGATTTTCTGTTTTTCTCTTTGGAACCCAGCACCTTGAAAAAAATAATACAAAAGGAAGTTTTTCTTTTGTGCCTCATATCTTCCTCTCAACCATAATATATTTAGATTCTGTTACTCACTGAATGAAATCAGCATCTATCTAATTTATTCCTAATTTGTATTTTTCTGCAATTTCTTCCATTGGTATTTTCAGTACTTGCTCATATTGTGCTTCTTACTTGTCATATAAACACCTACAACTCACCATGCCAAAATTTAGGTTCATTGTTTTACCCCTGAATTCGCTTTATTTCACATGACCATCTCTTGATGAATATCTTTAACTTAATTTAAACATTGACCAAGCTTCCTCAGGTTTTGCTTAGGAAAGTTTTTATCTTTCTATTTTCTGTAGACATTTTTGAGAACTATAGAATTATTGGTTGAGAAATTTTTCTTTCAGCAGTTTGAATACATCTTCAGGCTCTATCCTGGTCTGTAAGATTTCAACTGAAATAATAAATGAAAAATTTATGCAGTGTAATGTCTTCGATGTGACCATGTCTTCACAAATGGCTCATGTGTTCTGATTAATGAGATTTTTTTTTGATACTGGGGATCAAACTCAGCACCTTGTGCTTGCCAAGCAGTCACTTACGCCACGGAGCTATATCCCCAGTCTCTCGCTTATGTGTTCAACGGTGGAGATTTTGGAAAGCGATCATAAAGGATGTACCTTCGTTGATTGATTTATCCATTGATGGGTTCATAATTTGATGGAATTATTGGGAGGTGATGGAAACACAGGAGTGGACCAATTGCAGGTACTGGGTCATAAGAATGAGACCTTGGTGAGGACATCTCTTTCTCAGACCCTGCCTCTGTGGCTCTTCGTTCTCTAGTTACCCCCAGGAGGTACACAGTTTTGCTCCACCCCAACCTTTTGCCATGAAATTCAGCCTCACCCAAAATCCAGAAACAGGGAGCTGACCATGGACAGTGCATTGCAGTTTATCTGTTGGTGAAAGGACAGTTTATGGCTTGCTCTCCTGCCACCCTGTTATTGCCTCCTGTATTCACTCATGATACTAAAACTACTTTAAACTTACCAAAATAGTTCATCTTCACCTGATATATGGCATCAGGTATCACTCAGGCATGATTTTAGGGGAAATATAGCCTAAAGAATATAGTTTACATTTAGAGTCGAACTTTTCTAAATTGCTTTTCAACTCATTTTCATTGTGTATAGTTTTCAACAGTTTCAACCTTTGTGTTGACCAGAGTCATAAATACATTTTTTCTGGGGTTGGAAGAAGCCTTTCTTGTGGCTCTGAGGATATCCTGAAAACCACTGTAAGTTTCATTATTGTACTTTCTTGACTTCAGCAGATGGTATTGAAAGATGTTTTCAGAGAATGATGCGAATTCACGTAGTGTCCACGGATTTAAAATCGCCTTTCAGGCTTAAATATCCAGTGCAGGGAGATCATCAGTGCTGTTGAGAAGAAAAGCCATGGAGTTTATGTACAGAAGCTCAGACTATGACAGCAGCATCATGGCTGATTCCTGGATAACAGAAATTGTCTAATGTCATCAGATGTTAAATTTGTTCCAGTTTCTGAGGTGACGGAATATGAGAAGAAAATTACAATTTAGAATTGAGGTTTACTTTGTTCTTCTATGGAGAAAAATAATCATCACTGTTCCCCATATCTCACTTTATTGAAGAATGATTTTTGACTGTCTTCTAATTATTTATTCTAGGCAGCATCAAAATAACTCCCCATGATGCCCGTTGGGTTGGTGCTTGGTGGCTTGGTTTCCTTATGTCTGGACTGCTTTCCATTATTTCTTCCATACCCTTCTTTTTCCTGCCTCGAAATCCATCTGAACCACAGAAACCAAGAAGGAAAGTTTCAGCATCTTTGCAGGGACTCAAAACAGAGGAAGAAAAAAATCAAACAGCTAATTTGACCAATCATGGTCAAGGTGTTTCTATGACTGGTAAGTATTATACATTCATAGCCTCCATGGAAATGTTAATAGCTGTGAGAAGGAAGAGTGAGTAAATTTAGCTAATTATGTTTCTAAAACTCCTGTTAAACTTAGTATATGTTTCTCTGGCATCTAGCACTTGAATAGAGATAGGCTTTTCGCCTTTTACTTGGAGAAAACCAACAAAGACTAAAACACATATTCCATACTAACCAGAATATATATTCATTTCAAAATTATGTAACATAGAACATTAGTGAGAGCTAAATGTGCTGTAATATTTCACTAATTCTCTTACTGAGTAAATGGCACAGGCACTGTACTATGCCCTAGTAACAGAAGATTGCCTCTGTTTTCCAAGAATTTACTATGCTTTCCAAGAATTTGGTTAATGCTTGAAAGTACAGACATAGAGACAGTTACAGTAAATTGGCTTAATGGCCTTGGGGTCAGGTGAAACTTCATTCTTAGGCATAAACATGGAGTCAGAATGAAGTCTGGAAATTTTTCTGAAACTCTAGCTAATTAAAATAAAATTATTTGTTAGTAGCAATTTTCCTGAAGAAAAATGTTTCCCAAATGTTCTAAATTAAAGTAGAAGCACAGTAGTATTTAAAATACTGGAGTGATTAATTTGAATTACGATGTTCACTCTTTGCTAGTGCCTTCTCTTACAAATATCAGTGGAGAACCACTGAGAAGCTGCTGAGATCTTCAGCAGCTAGAGAAAAATGGTTAAAATAGTGAGCTGTCAAAAGCACTTCTGAGATTGGGGAAAGTGGGTGAAATATTAAAAGACCAAGCATGCCCTAGATAACCTTGGGCAGTGTTTTCAAATTGATATTTCATGGGTTTATACATTCTCAATTACTGCCCAAGTTGGGCCTCTTATCTGCTCTTTAATTTACTCCCAAAATTCAACCCTGGAACAATGATGTGTTAGAGACAGTTTGTATTGTCTCACCAAAGACAACTGTGATGCTTTCAACCATGTTAATAGCTTGAAACTGGTCATGCGGGAAGAACTTATCACCAGTTTTACTGTGGAAATTGAGAAATACTATGAAGCAGGACTTGTTTCCCCAGGTGGCATTTGTTACATATTTCCCAGCACACTAGGTAGGTAGCAGTTTTTGAAAGTTAACACACACATTAATAATAGCATATGCAGGAACTTTCATTTTTTATATCATGCCAGCTGCTTTATTTTTTAAGGTTACTGGGACAAATTAGGAATCAATAATGATCGCATTCACTATTGGGAGTTTGTACCTGTATGTGATATTTATTTGTTACATGACTTTATTGATTCCTCTTTGTTTTCTTATTCTCCTCCCTTCCTTTCAACCCCTCTTCCTGTCTTTATTAATTTTCCATTTTCTTCTTTTAAAATTTTTTTCTTTTCCCTTCTTTCCTTTGCCCATCTCCCCTCCTCAGTGCTCTCTTATGTTTTGACATTGAAATGGGAACAAGCTTATTCTAAGGTTGACCTAATTTTGCATTCTTTGCTAACTACTGAGATTTAACACTGCATCACCAGTTAGTAGCCCAGTTTCCTTCTGTGCAAGATGTCATATGTGTATTTTATTCATTTTTTTAAAAAAATGTTATTATATTGGTAAATTTTAGATACACACAGTAACATTCAGCACAAGGAATTTGTACATATGCATGGTGTATCTTTTGGCACTTGTTTGGTATTGGGAATCAAACTTAGGACCTTATGCTTGCCAGGCAGGCACTGTATCCCTGATCTGTATCTCTGGCCCTTGCATGGCGCATCTGACTTCTTTTTTACCCCCATTGTCTTATCCTTCTTTTGACTCCTCTTTCCCTACTTGTTTACAAAAACATTTTTGCTTTCTATTCTTTTTTTTCTTGTCCTTCTTTCTTTCCCCCCTCCCATTTTCCTTGTTCTACTTCCCATTTGAACATTTTGTTCCTGTTTCGCATGTCTTTTATGTATTTTGTTCCTTTTTTAACAATTTCACCCACCAGGGAAATAGTGATATGTCTGAACATGTGCCTCTGATTTATTGACTTAGGTGATGGCCTCAGGATGTGCCCATTTGGATGGAGATGACTCTCACATTTATCTTTCTTTATGGTTGAGTAATACTCCACTATTAAGGAAAAACCACATCCTCTTTGTCCATTCATTATTTGATGGGCATTTTGCCCATTTCCAATATTTAGCTATCACAAACTGTGCTTCTATAAACATATCACTGTGCTATGATGCTTTCAGATCTTTTAGGAATATATCAAGAAGGTGAACAACCTTCTTGTCAAATGCAACCTCTGGTTTTAGTTTTCTGAGGAATCTCCACATTGATTTCCACAGTGGTTGCTCCAGTCTACACTTCCACTGACAGTGGAGAAGGGTTCCTTTTTCCCCACATCACTGCCAGCATTGTTATTGGCTGATTTCTTGATAACAGTCATTCTTTATGGAGTGAGATACAATCTCAGCATCATTTTAGTCTGCATCTCCAGAATGACCAGTGTTGTTGAACACATTTTCCTATATTTATTTGAAATTTTTAATCCTTCTTCTGTGAAGTACGCATTCATCTCAGATGCTCATTTTTTATGTTGGGTTTTTAAATTTGGGGGTTGGATTTTTTTTTCAATTCTTTAAGAGTTCTAGATAGTCCATTGTCTGAGGAACAGCTGGCTAAAATTTCTTCCCACTTTATTGATTGTCTCTTCACTCTTCTTGTGATTTCTTTTGTTGTGCAAAAGCTCTTTAATAAGATGAGCATCCTGTTGATTCTTTGTAGTGTTTCCCATATGGCTGGAGTTTTGTTAATGAAGTCTTTGCCTACAACTGTCCTCAAGTGTTCTATCCATTCTCTCTTCCAACAGATTTAGTGTTTTTGTTTTAATATTTAGATTATTGAGCCATTTTGATTTTCGTTTAGTGCATGGTGAGAGATATGGGTATACCTTTACTCTCTGGCATACGGATAGCCAGATATTCTAACACCATTCATTAAAGAAGCTATCTTTCTCCCAGTGAGGTGTTTGGCTCCATCATCAAAGATAAGGTAACAGAGTGTGTTAGGAGTTGTTTCTGCATCTTATAATCAGTTCCATTGATCTTTCAATCTGCTTTTTTTTTTTTTTTGCTAGTATCCATGCTGTTTTGATCACAGTAGCTTTGTAGAATAATTTCAGGTCAGGGACTGTGATACCACCTGGTTTCCATTTGTTACCCTGAATTTCCTTTGCTGTTTTCAGTCTTTTGTGGTTTCAAATGAATTTTAAGATTGTTTTCTCTAATTCTGTGAGATATGCCACAGGAATTTTGAAAGGAATTGCATTAAATCTGGCTAACAATTTTGGAATTATGGCCATTTCACTATACTGTTTCTTTCTACCCAAGAGCAAGTTATGTCTATTTTCTGACATCCACTTTGATCTCCTTTTTCAGAGTAATGTAGTTTTCCAGTATGAAGTACTTTTACTTCCTTCATTAGATTGATTTATAATAATTCCACATTTTTGGATGGTATTACAAAAGGTTTTGTTTTCCTGGTTTTTCTCTCAGTGAGTTTGCTATTTGTGTACAGAATTGCAATGGATTGTTGAGCGATGACTTTGTATCTACCTATGATACTAAATTTGAATATTAAATCTATAAATCTTTCTGTGAAGTTTTGCAGCCTTCCATGTATAATACCATGTCATATGCAAAGAATGATATTTTAACATCTTCCTTTGCTATCCTTATTTTTTCTATTTTTTAGACTTGTCTAATTACTTTAGTTAATGTTTCCAGAACTATAATGATTAACATTGGTGACAGTTAATATCTTTACCTTGTTCCTGATTTTAGAGTGAAAGGTTTGGATTTTTGTCCATTTAGTATGATTTTGGCTGTTGATTTGTCCTAATTGGTTTTTGTCAGATTGAGATAAAAACATTCTGTTTCAATGTTCTGTAGGGTTTTATCATGAATGGATGTTAAACTATGTGAAATGCTTCTTCTGTGTCTCTTCTGATGATCATATGATTTTTCTGTTTGGTTCTGTTTATATGGTGTATTATGCTTATGATTTATATACATTGACACTTCCATGAAGTCCTGGGATGAATTATATTTGGTCATGGAGTATATTCTTCTTGATGATTTCTGCATATTGTGTCTTATTGAGCATTTTTGCATCTTTGTTCATTAGGAGGTTTTCCAATTCTCTTTTTTCAACTGAATCCTCTGTTGTTTTTAGTATCAAGATAATACTTTACCCAGGATTGATTTTGGGAGTATTGCTCCCCTTTCAATTTCTTATTTTATTTTCTTATATTAGGGAAAAAGGTAAAACAAAATTTCATATTAGAATAATAGAAAAATATCAATAGTTAATTCATTACATATTATCTTTAAAGTAATTGCTCAGAATACAAGAGGCGAGCCTAAAAATTGCTCCAATGGATATTAGCACAAATCTTCCTTTTTAATGGACCAAGAGACACTAAAAATGTAATTGACTTGCTTTTTTTTCCCTTTTCCCAACTATCTTTTCCCCTTTCACCTATCCTAGTTCCTTTTTCCTTTTGAACAGTTTCTCCCCATTTCACAAAATCTATTGTACAGTTTAGACCTTGTTTACTCTTTCAGTTTCTCATACAAGGGAGATAATATGATGTTTACACATGTAAGTCTGATTCATTTCATTTATGAATATGATTTCAAATTGCATCCACTTATCTATAAATGTCTCAAGTTTATACTTTTATTTATGACTAAGTAGTACTCCATTGTATAAAAAACAAAACAAAACACTTTTGTTTATCCATTGCTCAGTTGATGGGCATTTGTTTCCAAGAGTTAGCTATTATAAATCGTGCTCTATTAACGTGGGTGCACATATATTGCTGTGGTATAATATTTTTAATACTTCTGGGAACAGTTCCAGAAGAGGAACACCTGAGTGGATTGGAATCTCTCATCCTAGTTTTTGAGGAATCTCCACAGTGATTTCCTCCGTGGTTTTACCAGTCTACACTCCTACCTACACTGCAGAAGTGTTCCTTTTCCTGCATAGCCATCCTAACGTTTGGTATTGGTTATTTTCTTGATGGTAGTCATGCTCTTTAGGGTGAGATGGAATCTAAGTGTTGTTTTAATTTGCATTTCTTGAGTAACCAATGATTTTGAACATTTTTTTCATATAATCTATTTGCTACTTGTCTTTCTTCATCTGAGAAGCGTGCATTCATTTCAGAAGCACATTTCTCGATTGGGTCTTTGAATTTGGGATGTCCGATTTTTTTCAGTTCTTTATTGTTCTAGATAGAAGTCTTTTGTCTGAAAGAGAATTGGATAACATTTTTGTCACTCTATGGTTTATGTTTTCACTTTCTTAGTGATTTCCTTTACTGTGCAAAATCTTTTCATAAGTTGAAATCCCAGTTGTTGATTCTTTGAATTATTTCCTGTGCAGTCTGAGTTTTGTTCCTGAACACTCTATCTACACCAAGATTTCTACTATTTTGTCTTCCAGTAGATTTAATGTTTCTGTTGTAATATTTTAGTGACTGACCCATTGTGACTTTAGTTTAATGAATGGTGATAGACACAGGTTTAGTCATTGGCATTCAGAGAGCCAGTTTACCCAGCATTTATTAAAGAGGGGATCAGTGTTCAGTGAACACTTTGTCAGTGATGAAGTTGCTGAGTGCGTTTCTGGTTGTGTCTGCATCTTCTAATATGTTCCACTGGTTTTAAGGTCTGATTTTCCCAGTACCTTCCTGATTTTATCAAATAATATAGTGGTATAATTTCAGGTCAGGGATTGTGAAGACTCCTGCCTTGCCTTTGTTGCTCAGGATTACTTTTGCTATTTTAGGCTAGCTATTCTGTGTCCAGATAAATTGTAGGAGTTTTTTCTCTAGTTCTGTCAGGGATTCTAATGCTATTTTGATTCAGTTGCATTAAATTTGTGTAACAATTTTGGGCTTATGGCCTTTTTTACTATGTGTGTTCTTCTTGTCCATTTTCTGATGTCCTCTTCAGTTTCTTTTTTCAGAGTATTGTAATTTTCACTGAATAGATCTGTTACTTCCTTTGTTAGATTGATTCCTAAGTATTTCATTTTTTTTGGATGCTCTTGTGAAGGGAGTGGTTTCCCTAGTTTCTCTCTCAGTGAATTTGTTTCTGTTCGGGAATGCTATCAATTTTTGAGTGTTGCCTTTTTATTCAGCTATACTGCCGAATTTGGTTATTAAATCTAGAAGTCCTTTGGTGGATTTCTTGGAGTCTTTTATGTAGGATATCATGTCATCTGTGAATAATAATAGTTTAGTTTCTTCCTTTCCTCTCTTCATTCTTTTTTACTTCTGTCTCTTGCCTAATTGCTCTGATTAGCAGTTCCAGAACTATACTGAATAGGAGTGGTGATAGAGGACATCTTTACAGTGACTTGCATACTTCTTGGTGATTCCTGCTCAGCACACAGGCGGAAGTGTCACTGACCACCTGCTTGCCATTTTATAAAGTCATGTATCTATCCTTTGTTTGATCTACAAGTGTCTTATTTCAAATTGATTTTGGCATCATGACATATGCCCCTGCCTTTCACCTAATTATTTGTGTTTTATTTCATTTCTTCTATCTCCAACATGGCTCCTTTTCCACTGAGATATATTGAACTGTTGAAATTTTCATTTTTATACATGTGCTGTTTCTGCTTTGCCATGTCACATCCATAAACATTAGGGGATTGCCTAAACCTTTAAGAACTAGGTATGACTGTGTCAGAAAAAAGAATAGAGAGGAAACTGAAGCTTCAAAAATGAGACAAGTATAAACATCAACATTTTTGTTAGGTAGGGACCTGAAAATGAAAGAGGACTGTAGTTGTATGTCAGTAGGAATGAAAAAAAAAAAAAAACTAAGAACACATAGTCAGAAGGAAATATATTGAATTTATTTTATAAGTGCTCAAAAACTAGGACTGAGGGGTTAGAGATATGTAGAATAAGATTTCAGTTCATTACAAAAACAGGATGTAGACAATGGAAACTGTTCAAACCTGAGCAATTGCTTAAATTTATGTATTAAAAATACATCATGGATCAGGATTATGTAAAAGTCTCATCTACTTCAAAAATTCAATGGTGTGATGAATGTCTATGCTCTATTTCTGTTAATCGAATGTCATAACTCATTTGGAATGTCATAACTCACAAATCCATCATGAGTTTTTCTGATTGGGAAATCCTATGAAGAGAACTTTCATTTTTTTGGCCTAATCATTTTTTGAAAAATAGTTATTCCTGTTGTAAATGCCCCTGCTTCATTTTCTCTCTCTTTAGCCCTTGCTCCAATGCTCTTTTTTCTTACTACAAAAAACCAAAGTTGCTTCTTAGTTCATATAACGTTGCTTTTGGTCTTGTCTAGTGGATATCTTTAAAGATATAAAATGCAAGATATGGCTGGGAATTTAGCTTAGTGTTGTAATTGCCTACCTGGCAAGCTCAAGGTCCTGAGTTCGCTACCTGGTACAAAAATAAAATAAAATAAAATAAAATAAAATAAAATAAAATAAAATAAAATAAAATACAAGATTTTCCAATGCCCATTTCATTTATTACTGGAAAACAGTATTTACTTTCTTTTATCTTGCTTAATTCTAATACTTCCTCCTGCTTTTCTTTGACCTTCCATACTTAACTCCAGTTAAGGCTGGTTGAACTGATAATAACTAACTGAATAAATAATTTATGCTCTGGACAGAATTTATGAATTTCCAGCTTACCTGTTTGTGAACATAGGTTTTTTTTTTCTATTTTCCTGTAATAATGTCACTTAATACACAATCTCCTTGTCCCTTGCCATTCCTTCCTAGGCTTTAAGGCAGATGATTTATAATGCTGTTAGATTGGCAGGAAAGCAGCAGAAATGATAACAAGGTATCTTAAACCTTATATTAAATTGTTTTGCTTTTTTTGTACTGGGGATTGAACTCATGATCTCATGCTTGCTGGGCAGGTGCTTATGTCATGAGCTAAATCTCCAGTCCCCCCTTATATTACAGCAAACTTTATTATTTTTGGACCTCAGTATTCTTATTTTTGTGAAATTTTAGTATTCTTATAATTAATATTTATATTTAAGAATTATTAATATAACAGTTATATGATGTTGCTAATTCTGAGACACATTGCATGATGGATTAACTTGTTCTTGAAACACTTAACATGTTTCTTGTTATCCAATTGAGCATCAAATTTTGCTGAATGAGCAGATACTAAGTGAATTAGCTCATGATAAAATATCAGGAATAAGCAAAGATTATAAGCATAAAACATAATACAAAATCTATGCATATATAGAACTTATTTTGGAGGCAAAATTTGCTAAACTATATATGGAAAATAGCAAAGGAATATATTTTTAAAACTTGGCAATAGTGTTCCAGGAAACTAACTTTGTGTATGCATTAATGCATACCATAGAACATATCATATCTTAAATAACAGTAATGATTATCATTGTAACATGTATTTAACTTGCTTTATATTAATAGTGTCTCTATTCTTGTCATTTTAAGATTTTTTAAGATGTATGAAATACCTTCTTACCAATCGCCTTTATATTTTGTATGTGATTCTGGCATTGATAATGAACAGCCATTTGGCTGGTACAGTTACTTACATCTTAAAACACCTAGAACAACAGTATGGTCTGACAGCATCTCAGGCTAACTTTTATATGGGTAAGATACATTTTGTTCCTGTTTCCTTGTATAGTGAGTAGCTGTGTTCCAAATGACAATTTATTGTGAATGGGATTTTATATTTCAGTATATAATTTCCACATACTTTCTTGAACCTTATTGAATTTGTCAGTCATTGTTCCACCCTTGAGCTGAAGCTTATTTTATAGGAGTTTCTAAAGGAAAAGTTGCATGTTGAGTGGAACAATGTATACATTGTATCTATAGGATTAGATTTTATACTTTAATGTTGAGGTACTAAAACAAATTGTTTTAAAATGTGATCAATATAATTCTATAATTCATGGATTTTGAAATCAGAACTGAACTGCTTATAAAAATAGGCCACTGATGTTTTCAAAGGAGAAACTATAAATAAACCATTAAAGTATGCATGATTTTAAATAAATTCTTATTTTAGAATTTTATATCATAATGCCTATACATAATGGCTTATGGAAACCTGATTATTATAAAAAATTAATAAAAATACTGTAGATGTAGACTAAGCATTTGGCAAACTAAATATATATCAAGTGATATGTGACTAGATCATAAGTATATAACAATGAGTAATTCAAAAATGATTTTCTTAAAATACTGCCTCAGGATTATGTAGTTCTCTGATCGAACTTAATATAAAGTTAACTGTCAAGTTAAGGTTTTGACTCCCTGTAACAAAGCTAGAATTTTTGTTACAGGAGTCTTCTTTAATAGCTTTACAGGTGACTGAAATAAAAAAGTTATAAAACAAATCCAACATTTTAAATACAGTATTCAGATTTGTGTGTTAATTTGTACTGACCAACACAGAATACATACTAAGTCAAAGACAATTCTAAAGAATGCAAGTTGTGCTGGGTTTTTAAGTGCTGGGACTATTTATTTTGAAAATGCAAAGGATTTTAGATGATAGAAACAATTCACATAAGGAGAAAGATTATGCATTTTTGTGATTTTTTGGACGATATTAAGCACTTTTATTCAGACACAAATATTGTCTATTCATTGCCTTTACAATTAAAGAAGGCAAATCCTCATTTTTGGCAGGAAGAAATTACTTTTGTCTCTCCTACATTGTTTCTCTTCTCTATTTTGACCTGCAATGCTTCTTCTTTGGAATAAAAATGAGCAGATGAATTGTGTTGATATATACTGTGTCTATATGTAAATATATATTAGAAAAACTATACTAATATATTTACAGCATTTCTCTCTTTTATTTCTAGGAGTCATAGTCTTACCTACTACGGCGATTGGAGTATGTCTAGGAGGCTATCTCGTTAAAAAACTGAAATTGACCCTAGTTGGAATGGGCAAATTCACAATATTTACTTTATTCATTACCTTAGTAGTACAAGGACTGTATTTTCCTCTCATATGTGAAAGAAAATCGGTTGCTGGCTTAACTTTGACCTATGATGGGTTAGTATAATCATTTAATATGTTAAGTATGCCATGAAGAGACTCTGGGAAATTAGAGAAGAAAACAATTTTAACTAAACTTTGTTTTAACTTTTGAAAATAAATTTTTACTTTTACTTATAAAATTGCAAACTTTATAGTTCTTGAAACCTGAAAGTTTTGTTTTTGCTTCTACTTTAAAGCAGGTTACAATAATAATAACAACTTATTTGTCAGGGTGGCTGCAATGATTAGTGAGTACCTTTTCCCTCATTTTATACATATGAAAATTAAGGCTTACAAAAAACCATAAATTACATATCCCAAAATATCATAACATATCCTGAAAAGTTCTTCAAATTTAGTGTTTTTGACTCCTAAAGTTTTAGTCCTCACCACTGATCCTAAACCCCTTAGTCCTAAGTCCTAAACTGGGGTGGTCATGATTGCAGTATGGATGATAGTCTCCAAAAGTGATTGAGCAACCAAAATCTACAGTTCTCTTTGGAGTTTAAAAACTGTATATGAGAACGTGTCCTGCCATTGTCCTGAATCCTTTATTTATGAAAAGTAATACTGTTAAATGCGGTACAATTTCATTGTAAATATAAATACTAAACATGCCACACAAAATTTCATATTAGACTTTGAAAACCTTTGCTTATCCACTACTATCACATAGTATCAAGTATTCTTAGCACTTAAGTCTACCCTACATCACAGGCCAGACTATGACACAAAAGGAGAACTGCTGATTACAGCTAACATCTTAAGGTTAGGTAGTTTCTTATTGAAGCAAAGTTCCTTGGGTCACAATTCAGTAACCATATCCATTAGTGTTATTTACTGCTAAGCTGTGAGATTTCAAACTATCGGATCTCTAAGGTGTCAATTCTAATGTTACAATCGTCCCACATTTCTTTTGTCAATCTTCATCATACCATTTCAGGTTTTGTCATCTAATCCTAATTTATCTTTCTGCTTGTTCTTATTGCTGACAGTCTTGATTATTCCCATTCACTGTGCTTTAGTAAATCATAAGATGATGTAGCAGAATGTTGAATTCCAGAGATAAAAGAACATTAGAGACCGTGCAGTCCAACTCTCTCATATTCCATTCTTTATTATTTACAACCAAGATAACGTACTCCTTTTCTGTTTTCCTCTCTCCTCTCTCTTCTGTTCCTCTGTCTCCCTTGTCTCTATTTTTATATCCATTTTTTTTTATTTCCAGACTTAATCCAGTGACATCTCATGCAAATGTACCACTGTCTTTTTGCAACTCCGACTGTAACTGTGATGAACAGCAATGGGAACCAGTCTGTGGGAGCAACGGAATAACTTACTTGTCACCTTGTCTGGCAGGATGCAAAGTTAGAGGTGGCAATGAAAACCCTAATGTGAGTGCTAGAATTATACTCACTCCACTCTGTAACCAGGATCCCAGATTTACATTGAATAGTCAATTATGAAATCTTCCTATAATTAATATCTCCACAAAATGATGCATGCAAAATGTTCCAGTGTTTTCAGTCATTGTGATACCTGTGATGTTACGTACACAAAACTTCATTTAAAAGTCTTGCTCTGGATCTCAATCAGGTTTTTCTGTTAGTTGAATTCTATGTTGAGACTCCCTGTTTATTTTTTCCTTGAGGTCAAAAGAATATGACCTTTTGGCATAGGAATGTATTTCAACTCTCTGTGGAGCATCTCATTTTATTGACGTGTATGATTTCTATTGAATCCTAATTACCTTGCCTTCAAAACATTAGGGGAAATGCCTGAGGCAGTTGACTATCACAACTACCTGCCTCTTTATGGCATTATATACACAAAAGTGTATAAAAAGCACTATATACATAGTTTTGAATATATATTCTGATGAGTTTAACCCTAGCCTGACCATCCTTTTAACTTTCCAAGAAATTACTGAATCTTCCTGCTTACTTAGCTTTCAAATTCTTGTCTTCTAATCCTGATTTTGTCATAACCGGGCACTTCTATACAGCACAATTTAGCATCCTCCTCACACACTGTCAACAGACCTCATAAAGTACCATGTTCTTCTTCACTCAAAACTATTCTTTCCTTGTGAACTGTGGGTTCTCACTTTATGGTGTTGCCCATACCACCAGTGTACTCAACATCTCACAAAGTTGGGTAAAGATTTCCTGGTCCTTTCCCTATTAATTGCATTAGAAATACATGTTTGTTCACTAAGAAGTCTTTCATATCATTCCTAGTTGAAAAAAAAGGCAAAACAAGCTTTCTTAAAGTGTATATATATATATATATATATATATGGATTCTTACTCAGTCTTCCACTGGTAACTGAACTTTAGCATTAATAGAGTCAATGTAAACATTTGTAAAACATTAGTTTAGCTTAGAATTGTAACACAATTCATTAATGACATCTTTATGCAAATTACTTTCCTGATTCAAAGCCTGAATCAGTCGTTCTTAAATTTTCCTATTTTGTGCATTATTATTCTGGTAACTGTTGTGTTGAACTAATCTGATAACAATATCATCTATTTTATTTCCTGTAAGTGTTTTCTTGGGTGTTATTTTATCTATTATAATAGAACTATAACATATTTCCCTCACTTCATTTTCCCTGAGCATTCTTATGGGTCGCTCTAGTGGTAGATTTTTGATGTTTCAAAATATTATATTGATTTTTTTTTGTGGATATTCTCTCCCTACATCATTTTTCCAATACTTAGTTGAGATTTTTAAAACAAGTAGATAAATATATTACAGAAATGGAAAATGTGCTGAAGTGATGTTTTGAAAAACTTTCTATGAATAAGAAAATTACATGATATAGAGTTTAAACACTTACTTGAATTCTGTCCCACTTTCAATTTAGAAATGAATTTAATATCAAAAGTGAGTTATATTTCCTTGTCTGTAAAGGTATGCAGTTAACTATTGTGCCTTTTAGCTATTCATCTAGACACTTTTATAATTTAAAAATAATCTATTAGCTTAAGTTCATAAATATATTAATTTATACAGATAGTTTTTAGTTAAATATAATGAAATATACTTACAGGTCTACCAGGTTTTGAAAATTTATTTTGGAATATTTCTAAAACTGTTTTTTAGGTGTATTATAACTGTAGCTGTATCAAAGTATCGAGTTTCCTCAATACAAATTTTTCGGCCCACTTGGGTGAATGTCCAAGAGATGATGGTTGTAAAAAAAAATTTTACTTTCATATAAGTGTGCAACTTTTGGTTAGTATTTTTGCATCATTGGGAGGCACTCCTTTTATCTTGCTCCTTGTGAGGTGAGTATGAATTTTTAAAGCATTTTTATGCAATAAGTGTATAAGCAAATTTAATGATGATGGTCCCAAATATTTTTTTAATATTTTACAAATATTTTGCATTATTTGGGACTCAAATTCATGCCTTTCTGTATTTTAATTAGTAATACGTCTTCTTGGGATTATGATGATACTTGGATGCCAGGATTACTAACATTTTGTCTCCCATTCATTACTTATGGAATTCAGATTCTGTACTATGTTCCCTAAAAATGTTAAGACACAGACTGACAATTAGGTAAGCTATCAAAGAATATATATGAGTTTAAAATAATTTTTCATTTGGAATTGCTTCCATCCCGATAAGCCTGTCTTGGGTATTCATATTTTGATTTCATTGAAAGAGAACATTTGTGTACTGGATCTTAATTTAAGCCTCGGTCAATTACTATAATCAAGGCTTTTAATTCATCCAAACAATGGCTTTTCACCCAGTCTCTCCTAATATTGGTGTAGATAAAAGAGAAAATTATAGGAAATGAATTAAAATTTCTTCTTTATTTGTTATATATCTAAAACAAATACTATGCTTGATGAAAAATATTTCATGGTATAGACAGCAAATAAAATGTGGGTAACCATTCATGTTGGACTGAATACAACAGGAAAAACTGAAGAAACAAATAAGTTCAACAATAGACACAGTGTCCTTGTTAAACTCAGTTAAAAAAAAAGATGGCTATGAAACATAGTAAATAGGGAAATCTACCTTTGGATTGAAGATAGGTACTGTGAGGGACAAGTCTCAAAATGTATTTCTCAAAAGATCTGACATTTATTCTACAGGTTAAAAGACAAAGTAGCCAAATGAGGGGATATTTAAAAAGAGGGTCCAGATGCCCTTATCTTCATGGAAGAAGGTGCTACCATATTTGAGGAATGAAAAGAAGCATTTTTTGGAATAGACTGTGGCATAGAATAAATATGCTACTGTGAAATCATGCAAAGATTGGATGTAGATCTGGAATTGTTTATACATAAGAATGGTGACCTGGTTAACATCCAATTGTTTCTAAACCTACCTAGTTGATTTTAATTTTACTATCAGAAGCACAAAAAAGAGAGTTCTTAAGTGTTGTTAGATTGACTATAGAACTGTAAACTGAGACCACAGAAATTCAAATTCTACTCTAAGTCCCAATCTTTCCAAATTACTTACACCAAATTATTTCATAGATGGTTACCTAACATCAAAATGCCTCTTCAAAAAGAGATACGTTTCTTATTGCTAAATTATAGTTTCATTAACTTATACAAAATCACCTCAGTCATACTAGCTTGAATTGCAATAATACTTAATTGAAAATATCATGAGAGTTTTAGAAGGTCCTGTTTTATCACTAATGATAGTTTTCTATTTTTTTCTAAAAACTTGATTAAATCAGCATCATCACTTGCAAAAACTACTTACAAAACTCTTACTAACATTTGGCGAAAAAACCGTAAGACTGAGTATAAGGTATATAGTTGAATTTAGTATTGATTTTTCAATTTTTATCATAAACCATTGCCTAAGCTAGGCTAAACAGAAATGGTGACATTTACTCAGTATCTCTTCATTTCAGGCATCAGGCTCAGATCTATGTGTTTAAGATGCAGCTGTGACTAAAACTAATAAAGCTTGATTTAACTCAATTTCGTGTGTGTGTGTGTGTGTGTGTGTTGTGGTTGCCTGAAAAACAGTGATAAAGAAATAAACTTGGAAATAAAGTAAATATTGCACACTAGAAACAAAAATAAATCATATTAAAGAAATAGAAACATTGATGAGCCCAGTGAGTGATACTAGTCCAGCCATTTTGTACACTAAAGGTTGTAATCAGAGATCTGGATTATGAGATGAATTTTGAGACTCCAAGCCATACAAACATGGTGCCAGAGAAGAGCAATCACTGCAGAGAAAGTAGACGCAGAGGCACAGGTCCCATGGCGGAGCGTACTCCATGCAGCTGTGTGAACTGGAGATCAGTGATGTGCAAGGCCCCAGAGAGGCAAACCTCAAGAACACAGAATACCTGAGGAAAGTGCTCTAGTCTCAGGAACATTGGGCGCCTGTGACAAGCCATGTGGATAAACTCTTTGGTGGAAGTTTTCACGTGATACTCAGCCTCCCAAATGGAGAAGCAAATGTGCTGCAGCCTTTGAGCTCTGGCTCCTTATTATAGTCTTGCTTCTTCATTCCTTCCTTCTCATAGGGTCAGAGGGCTCCACATGATCTCAGTTTTCTGTATTTCAACTATCGTCCTTTCTCCATCCTCTCACGCGCCTAACCCTGGGAGCAATGGGAGCTGTGCAAGATGAGGGCATGAAAGGCATGAGTAAGAAACCAGTGAAAGCACAGTGAGAGATCTAGGGTGGAACGAATAAGGTGTGTCATGGTCAAGACTTCGGAGTTTCTTCTAAGGACATTGGCAGCCAAGAAGAGAGATGGAGCATTAGGGTTGCACTGCTGATTTACCTAATTAGAAGATTACTCTGGCTGCTACATCAGAAATAATTTAAGGTGAGGCAGAAATACAATAATGGAAAACAGAAGACTCCACATATTGTCCACAAGAAGGGGCTTGGTTGAGAAAGGTGATTGTTGGTAAATGGTGGCAACTCAGGACATGGCCAGCAGGAATTTGATGAGACCTCCTAGCATGACTTCATAAGGGAGTCAGACTCAGGTATTGAGAGGAGTTTTTACCCACAGGAGTGGGAATGGTTGGAGAATGAGGGACCAGTGGAGCAAGGAGACCTCAACAGCAGAGTCTCTGTGGCTTTGTGGTAACCGCTGAAATAGCAATGGCTAATGTGCTCTTGTGCCAGGTGCTCTGTGACCTTGCAAAGCAGACAGGGGGGTGTGCTGTGTCCTAGGAAGGCAGGCTGGGTGGAAACAAGATATGGGGCTGTTATTTTGAAGAAATCAAGCAGTTAGAGGCAAACAAGAACCAGACATACCACAGGGATGTGGATGGTGATTTGAGTCTCAGTGTCTTTGTTTTTCTTTTCTAAATGACAAAGCCAGTTGATTTTGCAGATGAAATGAATTGGCATGCTGTACAAAGGAGAGTGTGAGCAGGCTCTCAAAGTTCTGGACTGAGACTCTGAGCAAAATGGAAAAGGCTAGAGGCTGAGGAAAGTGGAGAAAGAAGGCCCCGTTCTGTGTCTGTGCATTGGAGGGGCCTTTTAGATATCTAGTGACAATGTCACATATAGGATTTAACTTTGCTTCAGTCTTTTTCAAAATGTAACCCTCCTGTTGTATTCTGTGTGTGACAGGGTGTTTTGGTCGTGTTTGAAATCTTCTTAGAAAAAATAGTTCCCGGTGGCTGGTTGTCATTAGTGTGAGCAACAGAGATTCAATGAAAATTAATTCATTTGTCTTAAGAAGAGATTCTATAATAATTAAAAATACCACACTTGTGGTGGTTTGTGTGATGAGTTCATCCTGAGAAGTCCTTCAGTGTACTGAAGTGCACAGTAGCAGAGCTGAAGGAGTCACACCGCAGTGTGAAGTACTTCTATGGTGATGGTGGGTGCATGAACACAGCTACATGTGAGTGTAAATATGGGGGATGAAATTGTGGCAAGGTGTGAGTGTGCACACATGTGAATGTAGGGCTGTCTGTAATTTTTTTCAAGTGTGAGTCACTATATCACACACATGTACAATTTCTGCTGGGATGTTGGTGAAGTTCATGGCCCATTTTCGGAAAATATTAACCCTCTATATTGGTCCATCCAGTTATCCTGCATACTCAGCCTCTCACTGGGTTGAAAGAAACATTGTCAGCAAATTACATGGTGTCTGTCATGCTTGTAGAGTGAAACATAAGTAAGTGCTTCCTTTAAAAATCCACAGCAGTAGAAATGGCACTGCAGGCACTTGTGAGAAGATTGAAGCAATGAAAAACTGTGGTCTCAGGCTTACCAAAGTCTTCCTTGGGAATTATATTTGAAGGAGAGATTTTAATGGAGAAATTAATGTCCCCTTTGTTGTAAGTTCCCATCTTCTTTATATCAGGTAACTCCTCCTTCAACAACATGACAGGCTTCCTGTCCCTCAGGATCATTGATCTGGCAGTTCCTCAGAGCCAGAATGCTTGTTTTTTTTTTTCACTAATATATAACTGTACTCTTAAATTTTTATTACACTACCTTTAATTGTATTTTTTCCAGTGCAGTTTTGCAAGATTGCAAGTCCCTTTGCTTTTATTCTTCTGTTTTGTTGCTGTGTCTACTCTTGGTTTTTTAGACAGGCTCACTTTACCCCATCTGGGTTTGAACTCCAGAGCTCACATGATCATCCTGCATCAGCCTCCCAAGGAGGCAGGCCTATCGGTATATGCCCAAACCCCTAGCTTTCTCAAATACTTTTGAGGGCCTCAAAAAATCATAGTTCTCATGAGAGGCTAACAGAACAAATATATGTGAACAAAATTGCTTGCTTATTGCATTGAGCTCTCACAACATATGAGAGAAGCATTATAATGCTCACTTAAAAAGTTACAGAACAGAGTCTAAGAGAGATTAAATATCTTCTCCAAGTCATTTAGTTGATATGAATCATCTTTTTTTCTCTTTTCTTTCAAAAACAAATATTAGCATGACATTTCCCAGGTCACAGGTACTTAGTAAATGTTTGCTTAATGGTCACCAAATAGTTTGAGGAAAAGAAACACAAGACTGTATCACTCAAGTTGGCCTTGCAGTGAAGATGATTTTTGTTTGAGCTGCCTTCCGTCAGCTAAGCCCACCACTTCTGCAGCTGCCAGAGGGTTTTGTTCCACTGGAAATGTATAAAGCTTATCACAGGGCCAGTGTTGCCTTCACTTACCAAACACAGAAAACCAGAATTGTGGGAATAACTTCCTTATAGAAACAGTGAATTTCTAAGTGTATATATGTGTTTCATAATTCAGGACCTATGGTAGCAATTCTTTCTGGTACATCAGTGATAGGTACAAGGGAGGCGAGAGAGGTGTGCTGAGACCTCTGCCTCGGGAAGGGGTCTGCTCTTTTCCTGTGCGCTGTGCCCACTGAATGGACCCTGCCTGGTCAGTGTCTTCACAGGCATCCCAAAGCCTGTTACCGTCATGCTCTCAAGGAATTTTCATAAAAATAAAATGCTTAGGTGTTTGTGAAACTATTTTAAAATCATAAAATAGTGACTAGCATAATAATATCCCTGAAGGATATTTAAAAGTTTCAACTTTTAAACTTGAAAATAATAACTATATAAGGTGGGCAATTCACTGGAGGGGTTTCAATCAGTCATGAAGAAAAATGGCACAGGAACATTTTAGTACTTGATTCAGTATGATATTTTAAAGATCTTAAATGTTTCTTTGCTCTTGTCTTATTTCAGAAGTGTTCGACCTGATCTGAAGTCACTTGCAGTGGGTTTGAATTCACTTATTATGCGAACACTAGGTATGACTATATTAAGTCCAGGGGATAAATATTCGCATCAAACAAAAAAACTGAATGATGTTAATTTGTGATTCTACAGACATTTAAGAGAATTGTTAATAAGAGTCATTTCTTTTTGCATGGTAAAATAATAATAATAAAAAAAGGCAGGGGTAGGAAAACTGTGAGATCTGAAAGAGAATTTGATTGTTAATTCTAAAATCAATCAGTTAAGACCAAAGCATCCTCATAATTGTATTATATGCAGTAATAGAAAGACAGGTAATCCCAATGGATTTTCTACTTAGGGCTAATTCTTCCAGCTGGGCAGAGTGGAGGGCCTTCTTTCTAACTGGAGACACTATGTAGGTAATGCCCGAAACTTTTTGGGAATCCCAAGAATTTGAACCAACTGAGATTGCACAAAACATTACAAATCTGAGCTGAGTTGTGGAGCCCTTTACTCTGAAGTGTTGTGAGGCTGGGTGGCTATCCTTTAGCAGAAGACCAAAATGTAAAAAGGAATGACAACCCAGGCTCTGGAATTAGGCATCTGGGATGAAGAGAACAAGTGCTAAGTTAACAAGTGCTCAGGACATTGTAAAATTTATTTGCAAAAAATAGGACCAAAATTTCTAGAGGTAAAAGGCCTATTTCTCAATATTCCAATGAGATCATTTGTCAGAAATTTAGGAATTCATCCTTTCTTCCGTATGCCTTTCCAGATTCCTCTTATTAATTTAACAACTTCTAATACAACCCCTGTTGTTACTCCTGTGTAAGATTTAGGAGTAGTTCATGCTCATCTTTCATCTTTGGATTGGGTGCTCCTCACAGGGTAGAGGCAATCACTGGTGGCCCGAGGGAAAGAAGTAAGAGGAGTCAGTACTTGGGCCCTGCAGAAGTCAAGGAAAGAAGCATAAAACTGTGGCCAAATTACAATGCAAACCTTGCCAGGAAGTGCATTTGGGAAAATGTTACAGATCCTCAAAGGTGGAAAGGAGAACAGAAGGGAATGACAGGGAGGAGAAGATGGAGGAGCTGTGGAATCCACTCCAGTTCTCTTCCCAGGGTTCTCTCTGTGCGTCTCTCTCTATTACCCTCTGTACCTACTGGTACTTCCCTAACTAGCAGAGGTGGCTCTCTCCTAGCACCCAGGAGTCAAATATAGGATCTAGGTCGTTGGTCCTCCTTTTCATGCACTGACATGATACTATGAGAATTGAATTATTTCCTTTTTTTCGCTGTTATTATTTTGAAGAACTCAACCCAGAACTCCATATGTGCTAGTCCATTGGTCTGCCATGGAGCTACATCTCAGACCCTGATTTTTAAATTATACAATTGCTATTCAAATTATACAATTATTTTACCATTATACTTTTTTCTTTTAAAGAAAATAAAACAACACAATAAAATGGAACCAAATAAGACAGCATAAAAATCCAACATTGGATTCCAAAAACAAGACAGATGGAAATCCCCCATAATTTCTATATCATATGTTGTTTTCCTTTAAATAGATGCTCAGACTATTGGCTTTAGGCTTGCAAAATCCAACAAGCAATGTAAAGATTATGTTTTTGTTTGTTTTTACTTCAGTATCATCTCAGCCTGTGTTCTTCCAAATTACCACGGTTGGGAGAGTGGTCTCATCGATTCTTGTCTCCCAGCCTTGGTGTCAGCTGACTCGCAGGAGAGGTGTGGCTTCTTGGTTTTCCTCCAAGCCCACATGACTGCTTGTGGCCCACAGGAGCAGTTGGCTTTGTGCTTATATTTGACATGTCTGATACATGATTCAGTGAAATGTTCCCATAACAAAATATGTGCTAAGTTCTAAAATTACAATTCACAAGCAATTTTCTTAGTAAAATATAGTTATGAATTTTGAAAAGTTCTGTATTTTATCAAATTGAAAATTAATTAGAAAATAAGTTAGAAGATTGAAAATTCCAGTAGTGATTAAGATCAAGTTATTTTAAACTTAAAACATTTAATTCATTATGTTTGTTCACATCAGTACCAGTATTTGGGAAAATTTTTTGATATACATATTTTTCTTTTTTTTAAAAAAGAAGAAAAAAAACAATTTCAAAACAAAATAAAATAGCAGTAGCAAGAATTAATTCATGGTGTATTGTTATCTTTAGAGTAGCTACCCAGGGTTCAAGATACAGGCATGAGATATCGTAGAATCAATATTAGCACAAATCTTTCTTTTCAGTGAACTTAGAGAAGCTAGCAGTCTAACTATTTAAAATATCTTGATTATATGTCTCAGTATATATTTTTTTCTTTTCCTTCTTCCCCATCTGAATGTTTCTTTTCTTTTGAATAGTTTCTGCCAATAAACAAAATTTAATTATACATTATGCATCATATGTATTCAGCATCTCACACATGTGAGACTATATGATGTTTACACATGTAGGTCTGATTTATATCACTGAAGAGTATGGTTTTGAGTCCTATCCATTTACCTATGTAAGTCTCAAGTTTATCCTTCCTTATGACTGAGTAGTACTCCACTGTATAAAAAAAAATCACATCTTTTTTTTTATCACTTCTTAGGTAGATGGGCACCTGGGTTGTTAACAAGATTTAGCTATTACAAATTGTGCTGCTATAAACATGAGGGCACATTTATCACTGTGGTGTGATGCTTTTAATTATTCTAGGAAGATAGTAAGAAGGGGAAGAGCTGTGCAGAATGAGAACTCTGATCCTAGATTTTTGAGGACTCTCCACAGTGACTTCTACAGTGGTTGCGCCAGTCTACACTCCCACCAACAGTGGAGAAGGGTTCCTTTTTCCCACAGCCCCTCCATCATGTTTTATTGGTTGATTTCTTGATAATATCCATTCTTTCTGGGGTAGGATGGAATTTCAGTGTTGTTTTAATTTGCTACGCTTGAATGATGAGTAATGCTGAACATTTTTTATGGATTTATTTGCCATTTGTTATTTCTTCATCTGAGAAGTATATGTTCATCTCAGATGTCCACTTTTGGATTAGGTCTTTAATGTGAGTGGTCTGATTGTCTTCAATTATTTATACGTTCTAGGTTGAAGTTCTTTTTCTGAGGGACAATTGGCTAAAATTCTGTCTTCTTCTGTGACTTGTATTTTCACTTTGTTGGTGATTAGTTTTGCATTTTACTTTTGCTGATTTGTGAAGTGTTTCCCATCTATTCTGGCTTTGGTTCATGAATTATACCTACACCTATGTCTTCAAATTTTCTACCTATTTTGTTTTCCAGTAGATTTAGTATTTCTGTTTTAATATTTAAATCTTTGATCTATTTTGATTTTCACATATGGTGATAGACATGGGTCTGGTTTTAGTCTTTGACATGTGGAGAGCCAGTGTTTCCAGCACCATTTATTAAAGAAGTTATCCTTCCAGTGAACATATTTGGCCTCTCTGTGAAAGATTATGTGGTTGAGTATATTTGTAGTTGTGTCTGCATTTTCTAATCTGTTTCACTGATCCTCGACTCTGTTCTTTTTTTTTTTTTGCAAATGCCATGCTGATTTGATCATAGTAGCTTCATAGTATAATCTCAAGTCTGAGATTTTGATGCCTCCTGCCCTGCTTTTATTGCCCAGGATTGCCTTTGCTGTTGCAGATCTCTTCTGGTTTAGAAGAGATTTTAGAATTTTAGAAATGTTTTCTCTAGATCCATGATATATACTAATGTTGTTTTGATTGAATTGCAATTAACCTGTATAACAATTTTGGGAGTATGGCCATTTTCACTCTGTTTGTTCTTCCTATCTGTGAGAAAGTGCTATCTTTCCATTTTCAGATATCCTCTCCAGTTTCCTTTTTCAGACTATTGTAATTTTCAATATATAGATCCACTACTTCCTTTGTTAGACTGATTCCTAAGTATTTCATTATTTTGGATACCATTGTGAAGAGTGTGGTTTCCTGATTTCTCTCTCAATGAGTTAGTTATTTTTGTACAGGAATGCTATTGATTTTAAGCCTTGACTGTCTATTCAGCTACACTGCCAAATTTGGTATTTTTTAGAGTTGAAATATCTCCTGTGTTTGGTACAGTGTTTTTGCTACTACACACAAAGTTATAATTCCACTATCACTATTGTTTGTTTCCTATGAAAGATTACACATGAGCCAATGTATCTTCCATGTTTTACTCTCATTGTCTTAATTGATCAGATGTCAATTTATTGATATTTCCAGAAGAAAATAGTTTACAGATGCACAACGGTACCTCTTGCTTATGTGTACTTGGAGATTTAGGGTAGAAAAAGATGCATGTGATATTACACTGTGGTACCTCAGTTCATGAACTTAATTCATTCCAAGATTCTAGGGAAGATGGCTGTGTGTGTTCATGTAGGGAAGGTAGCTATGTCATGCTTGTAACCCCAAGTGGAGTTCTTGAAGGTACCCAAAGTTTGCCCAAGAATCTTGATCCTTAGAGGGTCTCTATAGTTTTGATTTTTGCATGCATTTAGTTCAAAACAATGAGACTTTCACACTCTTTGGTTCTCCTTACTCTAAAATGGGTCAGTGTAGAATACTGGCCCATTTCCTTTGAAATCCTCTATGAATTGATGGTTTCTCATCTCATGTTGCAGGAGGAATTTTAGCTCCAATATATTATGGGGCCATTATTGATATGACATGTTTAAAATGGTCCACCACCAGCTGTGGAACACGAGGGGCCTGTAGGATGTATGATTCCACATTATTAGGGTAAGTTGTCTCATATGTATTTCAGTCATTGATTTTTGCTTTGACTATGTTAATTTCCAAAGCATATCATTTTGAGTAGAATATTAATTTAATAATTAAAGTCACTACTTAATGTACCCTTTGTATCTGTATCAGTATCTTATCAGAGAATAAGCAAGTTCTCCTTAGCATGCATAGCAATTATAGTAATGAATATTTTATTTTTTCCCTCTCAAATATGAGTCAACTAAGATTGAAGGATAATAACCAATTTGTCTAAAATGAAATAGGAGAAAGTCAAATAGGTTGGATGTTTGCTCAATTGCTTGTTTCCAAAATTTTCCTCATGCCAAAATCTATCTATAGAGATATGTGAAACTGTATTTTCTTGCTCTACAGATATAGACATAGGTGTGAATATTTATATAAACTCTTTGTATAATACATATATAACAAATATATATCAAATGTATAATACATATAGACATACATGTTATATAAATATAGATAAATACAGAGTCTGAACAAAATGTATATATACTTCAAGAAAATGCAAGCTTGTACAAATATTTTAATACATAATTTATTCTGATATCATTAGATTAATGCAAGTTTTAACCTTTAAATTATAAGAAGTGCTGAAGGTGGTGACCATAATCTTCCAGACAGCTATTAGTATGGTGAACTGTTTCTATGGTAACCTTGGCCAGTGAGATTGGTGCACATGCATTTTCAATTTTCTTCTGTAAGGGCCAGTGGTATCATGGGTTTCTGTGGTATACAGCATCCCATAGGGTCTCCAATAAAAGGGTAACAGTATGTGTTGAAAAAAATTATATACTTTTTAAATTTTTCTTTTCCTGAATTGTGTATACATTTATATCTCTCTACACACACACACACACACACACACACATATTTATATAATGCTATATATTTATAAAGACACAATGATTTTTCTTTTCGTTTCTACTGTGTCTATCTTTTCTAGGGAGACAAATTAGCAATAAGGCTCTGAATGATATAAAAGGAAAAATATTCCTGTACTATTCCACTCCTTTTTATTTATTTTAATATTTTTATTAATACCTATTCATCATACATAATGATCACATTCATCATAGGGAATTTGTACCTGTACATAATATATCTTAATCATTAATCATAATGTATATTTATCATTATCACTTTCCTCATTCCATTGCTCTCCCTTTAATCCTTCCTCCCTTGGTCATTCACAAAGGTTTTGTTTCTATGTATTCATTGTTTTCTCTTCTATTCATAGGAAGGGATATTTTTCAGTAGTATAAATAGAAGTGAATGGTAATCTGCAGAAACAGTTGCAGCCATAGCTTTCATCATAAATAATATCAATTGTAAATTTATACCTAGATTAATTGTAAACAACAGACACTTGAATCTGTCATTATAGAATTAATATTCATTGTCTATGAAACAGAGGTTTGTTTCTAAGTATGACCAAGGCTCTGAGAATTCATAATAGAAAAAATGATAAATAATTTCAGAACTGTATAACAAAACTTTTTAAAGCAAATTTCAAAGACAAAGATAATAGGAAGAAGAAATTGCATGTTGCAACAGAGACAGAAACTATCTTGAATACACATCAAATTTAAAAGCAAAAGACATTTTCTTTCATTGTTTGCCAAAGTCTGAAAATCTTCAGTCAAATTTAAAGACTACTTAGTGGTTTCTAACAAAGTACTCTACAAACTTATCATAAGATCAAGAAAATAATTCTAGGTATTTTTCTAAGTCAAGTGCAGACTTCTGAACACACAAAATAAATCTGTATGTGAATATTAATAGCAACTTTATTCATAGTTATAAAATAAAATAATGGAAAATACAAAGATGCCCTTCACCACGTAAATGGATAAATAAAATGTTGTTCATTTATACAATGGAATGTTATAAAACAATAGAGATGAGGTATCAATCTACAAAAATAAAGGAAGAATAAATTGGGAAGACAGTTTTCAAAAGCCAAAGATGTTATGATTTCAAGTACATGACTTTCTGGAGAAGGCAATACTATGGAGGCAGTAAAAAAGTTAGTAGTTGCAAGTATTTCGGGAGGGATGAATAAATGAAACACAGGGCATTTTGGCTTTAATGGACATGTTTTGAATAATATTAATATGCCTAATACATAACCATATAAAACCTGCAAAACTGCCTAACATAGTGATCTCTAATAAAAGCGTGGACTCCTTAATAATGTTTCAGTATTCATCAACTGTAACAAAGGTGCCATACTAATAAAGGATGTTAAAAATAACAGATTTATATATGGTACAGGGAATATGTGGGAACCCTCTATACTTTATTTACCATTTTATATAAACATTAATGTACTTTAAAACAATAAACTATATTAAAGGATAAATTACTAAGCATTCCTAAAATTACTTGATACTTGTAGCTATGATTTATATAAAAAGATATTAAAGTTCATTGATTGCAATTAAAATTGACCCAGATTGTCAGCAATCAAAAAGTGGTTAATTACATACCACGACAAAAGTACCTATCTTCAAAACAGAAGCAGTAATTCTAGAAATTTATTCTGCGGATAACTATACTCCAAAACACATAAAATGGCAGGGCATGATGCAACACACCTGTGATCCCAGCACTTGGGACACTGAGTCAGGAACAACAGCATGAATCTGAGGCTTGCCTGAGATAGATGAGTGAGTGCAAGGCCACCCTACACTGCATAGTCAGATCCTGTCTCAAAAAAATACCGTAAACAATGCCGTATAACTTTACACACATGCATGTTCATAAATAGTAACAGGCAGGAGACAAACACAATGTCTACAGGTTTTTCTGTTTTTGAATTCTCTCAAAGAATCAGCTCTTTGATTCATTTATTTATTTTTTAAAATTTATCCCTGTTTCATTGATTTCTTCCTTGAACTTTACAGTTCCCTCTCTGGTACTAGCTTTTAATTTGGATTGTTGTCGTTCCTAGGACCTTGGTTGCATCGTTAAGTTGCTCTTCGGCTCGCTCTGTTTTGCTGTGTGAACTTTCATTGTAAAATCTTTTCTCTTGCTTTCAGTGTGTCCCCCAGATTCTGTACAGGGATTATCACTGGGAACTATCTAATTGCTTTTTTGATGTCTTCTATGACTTATTGAACACTGAAGATAATATTGTTTAATTGCATGTTTTCTGTGGTTTCCTTCCATTGGATGTTGAGTTCTAGTTTCATCGTATTATGCTCTGTCAAGATGTATGGTGTAATTTTGATTTTTATGTGGGCTTACACATTCTTTACTGGCTAATATGTGGTCTACTTTGGAGTAAGTTCATGTGCTTTTGAGTAGAATGTCTATTCTGTTGTTGGTTGGAACACTGGGTAAAATTCATTCACTGGGTTTGGTCAGCTCCAGTATTTGTTTGTGGATATCTTATCTAGTTGATCTACCTATTTGTAGCAGTGGGATACTGAGGTTCTTCTAGTATAATTGTGCTTATGTTTGATGAACTTATATATATCCATTTGTACTTGTTTTATGCAGTCGAATGAACTCCTGTTTGGTGCATATATATTTTTATAATTGTTATTTCTCCATGTTAATTTGTTCCCTTAACCTATCTGTAGTGACCTTCTCTTTGCAACTTCTGGTCAGTTTTGGCTTGGAGTCCAAATTTTCTGAAAATAGAATACATACTTTTGGTTGTTTTGGTGTTCCAATTTCATGGAATGTTGTTTTCTATCCTTTGTTTTTAGTGTACAAATTTCTTTTTGGCTTAAATGTTTTTCTTGTATATAGCATGCCACAGGATTTTGCTTCTTGAGACCATTTACCAATCTGTGTCTTTTGCTTGCAAACCTGAGTTTATTCACACTGAGAACTGTTACTGAAAGACATGGGCTCACTGTTGTCCCTGCACCCTTTTCCTGTTGCTGTTGCTGGTTCACTTTTGCTTCTTTCTTCTTCCCCTCAGCAGATATTCATTCTGTTGGACATTTGCCATTGTTAGCTTAACTGTCACTTCCTAGGATATCTTTGATAATGGTTTAGATAATGCTGGCTCGGTGGTCATGGATTTCTTTTGGTGCTCTTTATAGTATGATAGCTTGTTTTACCATCAATTTGGCATGGTGCCTTTACAGGATACATCAGATACATGAGTGGAAAATTGTTTTCTTTTTGTGCTTGAAACTGTTGGCTCCAAAGTCTTTTGGCCTATAATGTTTGTGTTGTGAAGTCTCTTGCAATTATGTCTACTTTTACAAGCAATACAGTGCTTTACTCTAACAGCTTTTAAAATTCTGCTCTTTTGTTGTATTCCTGGGATTGTGACTCTGATATTCTCTTCTGATTGTGGCTATTTGAGGTTCTATATGCCTCAGTTATCTAAATGCTTAATTCATTTCCTATATTTGGAAAGACTTTTGTTATTATTTTAGTAAACAGATTTTTGTGCCATTAGTACCGTCCTCTGATTTTTTACTAACTCCTATTCATCTTAGTCTTCTCAGCATCTTCTAGAAGCTGATGAATTCATTTTTCATGTTCCATTTTTATTTTCAAGATATTGCTTATTAATTGGTCTCCAGTGCTGTCTTCTGGTTCTTACATGCCATTTTCACACTGGTCATTTCTGCTGCCCATAGATTCAAAAGAATATCAATCTCCTGAATATGTTTGTAGCTTTTTATGAGCTTTGACTTCTTTCTGCATTAAAGATTCATTATTTGCATCATTTTATTTAGCTCTACTAGCTTTTTATTAGTGTCTTCTGAGGACTCACTCATTAAGTCTCTTGTCTAGTTACATCTACTTTTTTATTCATCAAGTACTTTATTCATCTGCTTCTTTCTTTGCTGCTATCCTTTTGAATAATATGGATGTGAGGCTTTGCTTTCTTCCCCATTTCTGTACTGTGCCTCATCTATTGGTGATTTGGGAGTCATTAGAAGCATTTTTTTTGACTTGTTTTCTCATGATTCTGGGGACTTGTAAGTTCATTATTGTAAAAGTCTTTGTTACTAGTCTGGAGATCGCCTTAGTTAATGTCTGCATTTCAGTTGTTTCCTCTGAGTGTGCATAACTATTGACCTTTTCCTCTGTCCTAGGAACCAACCAATTTACTTGGGTAGGTGAGATATGGTATATTGAAACAAATCCACAGTTCCCTGGGAATTGGTCATATATTGATGTCACTAGGCAGTCCAGATATTAAAACACAGAAAAATCCAATTAACACCAATGATTACGTCACCTTGGCTGACAGTAAAATCAGCAAAAATAATACTTTCAAAGACAAAGTGAATATTGACATACCCTAAAAACCAATAATATAGCTTCCTTAGCCCCAAAAAGTTATTTACAATATAGGAGAAATTATGAGACAATTCAAATATTAATATATAGTAAATATCTACTAATTGGAATAATTTTACCTCCACTAGCAATAGAACAGTATTCAGTACTGACAGCATAGACTTAACTATCTAAAGATTCACTAAATTTAACATTTGTGTTAGTAAAGATAAAGGGAGTTAGGAAACAGAGAATGAGAAAATTGCAATTTGAAATGTTAACCATTGCAAGATGAAAAAGAAGAGGGAATATTGAGATTGCTGATTCTATTTAAGGACAAAAGGACATTAATAGTACTAGGTACTTGCAACAGACAAAAAAGAATGAAGAAGACAAAAAGAGGAACAAGAACAAGAGAAGAACATGAAGAAAGAAGAGATAAGTGATCTTGTACTAGGTCAAGAAAGACTATCCTGCCTTGTTCACTCAAAATTTTCTATTGCTTGAAATTGCTTGTTAGATACTTTTTTGTAGACAAAATGAAATGTAAGATCCACAAGTAAATGGAGAGCTTTATTTTATCTCACAGTTTTTAATTTTTTGAGTCCATAGTCAGCTGGCCCCAGAGAAGTACCAGGGCTCGTTGGCTCAAGGCAGGTGGGATAAATATTGATACCTGTGTTATCTATACCTATATAGTACCCACAGTGATGTCCCACATTCTCTCACTGTTAACCTCCTGGCATCACAGCCAGCTATACATCCATCAGAAGGCCTGTCTAGTTAAATATACCCAGGACCCAGATTCACACATTTATGATCAAGTTACCTCTCAAAAGCTTAATATATGAGTGCAGGAAGCTTTGGTAGAGAGTATTTAGGAATAAGCCTGAACATTCCTTCCCTGGTTGCCAGAAGACACATTTGCATCCCTTTATTCAATATGCATTTATTCCATCTAAGGGATGCCAAAATCATAATAATTTCAAGTTCAAGTCCAAATGCTACTGTGGGATTCAAGGCATAGTCTGAGCTGAGAGCCCTTATGAAATGAAAGAGAATAGTAAATAGTTCTAACATAGATAACCATTCTCATTACAAAAGGCAAAATAGGGGAACTGAAAGGAAATGGACCAAAGCAAGACCACAGTCCATCAGGGCAAACATTAAATCCCACAGTGCCATGTCCAGCACCTGGAACAATCTGTACTGTGATGCAAATGTCTAAGGGTTTTGGTGGCCTCTCTGCCACTGTTCCTGAGATCCTGGTATTTTTTTCTCTCTCTCTAGAATGTTCTTCAGTATTTTTTGTAGGGTTGGATAGGTGGTCACGAATTCCCCCAGTTTCTCTTTGTCAAGGAAGCATCTTGTTTCTCCATGAAGTTTGAGATACAGTTTTGCAGGATACAACAATCTGGGTTGGAGGTTATTTTCTTTCAGGGCTCAGAATACTTCACTCCAAGCTCTTCTTGATTTGATGGTTTGTGTCGAGAAGTCAGTCATGATTTTGATGGGTTTTCCTTTATAGGTGATCTGTTTCTTTTCTCTGATGGTTTTTAATATTCTGTTCTTGTGATGAATTTCTGGGACCTTGATTATTACATGTCTGAGTGTACATCTGTTTTGGTTGTAAGTGGCTGGAGTTCTGTAAGCCTCATACATCTGAATACCATTTCCTTTTCCTATGCTTGGGAAGTTTTCCTTAGTATTTCTGTGAATAGACTTTGTATTTCCTTTGTGTTTACTCCTGCTTCTTCACTCACATTTTTTATTCTTAAGTTATAGATCCTCTTGTTTTCTTCTAGCCTTTGTATTGTTACTGCCTGTTCCCTTGTTATTTTTAAGAGATCTTTCCTTTCATGATCACCCATTGCAAACCTATCTTCAAGTTTTGTTAATCTATCTCTAGTTTCTTTCAGGCAATTTTGCCAGCTTTCAAAGGAATTTTTAATTTCCTGGTACTCTCTTTGAATCTTTTTCATTTATTCTAGGGTTTTTAACATTCTTCATCAAACATTTCTTTCCATTTTGTGTGTTCCTCCATTCTTCTGTCTGTGTCTTCTTGAGAGGTGCTTAGAATTTCTTTTATTAATCTTCTTATATTTTGCTTTACTTGTATTAGTATTTCAGTTTTGAGTTCATTTATGATGTCATGAAGATATCTCTTTATGTCAGCTGATGCCATGTCTGATATTGAAAGTTTTTTGCCCTCAATCTCCTCTGTATTTACCTCTTCTGAGCCAATATTCCCTGGGTTGGGGGCTGGAGGCTTTTTGTTATTTCTTTCTCTTGTCATGTTTCTGATTTCTTCCATACAGGTGTATGGTGGAGGTCCCAGCCCCTTTCCTTGTTGGTTATGGTTCTTCTGAAATGCGCTGGCTAGGGATTTCTGCTCTCTCCAGTTTGCTGTTGGTCATTGAGGTGCAAGCAGGGTCAGTGTAGGCTGGCCTCTCCCCTCTGAGCCAGTCAAACATCAGGGGCCTTCACCATGTTAGTGTGTGTCATGGGGGCAGAACTGGTTCGGGACAACTTTGGGGACAATTTCATCCTTGGCTATTGGGTCCCAGCCAGGGGCATGACTGAGCCCAAGCATATTCACCAATCTGGACTGGGCAGGGAGCAACTAACTGAAGCCACTGCCATTCCTGTTCCTTGTTCAGACACATTCTACCCAATTCCAATATGTTGTCTAGTTGGGTGCCCATTACCCATGGGAGGGTCAAATTCCGAGCACTTACTGTGGGTTAGTGCAGGTCTCCACATTGGCTCTGTTCTCCGTTGGGCTCCCTGACCCCCGACTTCAGCGCAACTGCGGCTCTGGTGGTGAGAGTGTTGCAACCACGAGTCTGAGTGGCTGCAGCAAGAGTACCATGGCCATGTATCTGAGTGGCTCTGTGGGTAGCACTGTGACCATCAGTTTGACCGGCTCCTTTCCCTTTAGGTTTGTCCTGGGTTGAGAGGATCCATATCCCTCCATTTGGTCTTCTCCAGGCTGTTTGATTCCAGTATCTGGACTGTTTCTTTCAGGGAGGCTCCATATTTTGATACTTACTGATCTGCCATCTTTAGCCCTGCCTAAATAATTCTTTACCAATGTAGCATACAAAGTAAGGAGAGGACACACATTCTATAGGCCTGTGTTTGAGTTTTAGTCATTTTATAGGCCTCTATTTTTATTTTAAAGAGAATAAAAAGACAACAAAAACCACAACAACATAAAATGATACAGGACTTCAAAACAAGATAATAGGAAATTAAAAATGATTATTATGTTGCATATCATTTGCAAAATAGTTTCAAAAATAACCAGATATAGGCATGCAAAACTGATTAAACAATATATTGTTTATTATATTATTTCAAATATTGTTTAACATATTAAAATATATTAAATAATATAAGCACTGTTTCTTTCCATGAACTATTAGAATTAATAGTACAATTATCTTAGCTAATATATATATATATATATATATATATATATATATATATATATTTCCCCTTTCTTCATTTCTCCTTTCCCCCACACCAATTATTCTTACCTTTTGAGTAGTTGTTTCCCCTTTCACAATATCTGTTGTATATTTTGGTTCTTATTTGCTCTTTCAGTGTCTCATATGAGGGATAAAATATGATGTCTATGCATAGGAGTCTGATTTATTTCAGTTATGAATATGATCTCTTCTATATTTTTTGAGCTTTAGGCCTGTCTCTTAGTACTTCCCTCCTCCCTTGCTTAAGATGACAAGATTTCTTTAAGAGGCCTGGATTTGTCTGTTTTCTTTTCTCAGTGGAATTGATGATGTGTGTCTGTGTCATAGTTTAGAAATTATCCACAACTTCTTAGGTGTTAATCAAAGGAGTGTCTGGAATTGGCTTCATGTTTTTGTATATAATTTTAATTTTTCTCTACTAAGTTTGCATACTACAGAAAAATATAGTAAGTCATTACACACAATTTGAAATGTTAATCTCTCTCTCTCTCTCTCATAGAAATTCATTCATTGGTATGACCATGTCCTTAAAATTTGCAGAAGTTTGTGTATGCATTCTATTTTTTAAACTCTTAAAGAAAACATACGAAGAGAAAGATACCAAGGCATCCAACAATGAAGCGAAAGTCTCAGATGAAGTGAACCTTGAGTCATCAAATAACAATGAATATTTTGTACCTTCTGTAACAGTCAAAGAAACACATATGTAACAGAAGAAAGGGATACTTCTCTTTGCTGTTTCCAAAAATCAGTATATTGAAATGGTAGTATGCTATTTTTCAGTTACTAATGATGTCACTGAGAATTTCCACAAAATACAACAATAAAACAATGAATAAGATTTACATGAAAGAAACAGTAAAGACACATGAATGGGAATAATCATTGGTAGATATTGCTATGCATTTGTGGCTAATATTTGAGTATATGATCTATGTAAATTTGAAATGAGAGCTGGATAATGTATATTAGAAGAAAAAAGTTTGCTCAGTTAAATGTAACTCTTAGTAAGATTGGTGAGTAGAAAAGAGAGGTGAAAGAAGAGAGAAATTTGTAGCTTAAAAAAAGGCAAAAAGCCTAGTGTCTTAGTAAATTAAGAGTGGATAATGTTACTCCAATCTGAAGTCTAGCCTGATAGATGGCTCACACAATCATGACTTGTATTCTGTATGTAAATCATGCATTTCACAGACCTCATTAATTGAAAATTTGAAATTCCATTTGACTATTGAGCAAGGTGCATCTTCGAAGAAGATACTGCTGAAGAAATTGAAATATTGAAACATTTGCAACCTCTGGTTATAAGAAAACATATCAAAGAACATAAGTTTGGATCATAGCCATGGAAATGGATTAAGGAAAATTGACTCTAACTTCAGAAAGCACATATTATTTAAGGAATATGTTTTCATTTTACATATCTGTTCACTGGGAGAAGTGAAGTCTATGCCAGATAAAATATTGGCTATCATCTTTTCATAATTTGTCTTTCATTTTTTTGCTTTGGTTTAAAATGTGTATCTCTTACATTTCTTTTAGGAGAAACAGAAGTAGAGGGAATGAGAACAAATATTTGAATATTGTATTCTCTAATGGAATTGACTCAGTGTAATGAATGCTACAGGTTGTATGTTTCTTCATTCTCATTGTTTGCAAAGTTTTATGCCTTGTTTACATTAGGATCTCCTGTGAAATAAAAAATATGTAACTTTAGATCTACTTCAGCAATTTTGATTCAAAACATCTATGATGTATACTGGACACAACATGTAAAATAATTCTGTTTGTAATAATGAGAGCCTTTAACAGACAACAAAACACAGGTCAAGAGATGTATCTGAATAATTCAAAGACATGAATGCTTGCTTAAGCTTAGGAATCCTCTGAAATTCATGCATATTAACCTATTTTCAGGCTGTAGATCTGAGAAAAGATATATCGATCAAGCAGAAAAGATATTATCGATCAAGCAGAAATTTGGAGACATATACCCCTCATACTGGGTTAGTGGTCACCACAAACCAAATCTTATGCTAGATTGGCAGGTATACTATAGTAAGTCTCAGTAAAAATAAATATAAAAATTGTGCTGTTGTTTTCAGAAATGTTACCATGAAAATAGATAATATCTTCAATATTTAATAATAATAATTGAATATCAGCTATTAGTCAGACAGGATGGGATAAGAAGTAAAGCAAAATCAAGAATCATTTCTAGCTTAGTTTTAAAGGTGGAAATGGATTTTAAAAATTAAATATAAAATAGCATAAGTTAAAGACTAAACTTACAAACATGATATTTTTAGTGAAGGAAAGAGGAACATTGCAAAACAAAAAAAAGCCACATTTTATTTGACTGGCTGTGTAGTCTCAGAATCCATGAAAGTGCTAGTTATTAATCTAGTAACATTCATTAAACAGAAACATAACTCTTAGGAAAAAATAGTCTATAAATTCAGTAGAGAGATGAATATGGGAAGGTAATTTTTAGGAATTAAATTAAGGTAAACATATACTCTTAAAATGTACTTTTAAAAAGGTAAAAATCCGAAAAATGTTGAAAATATCAAATGACTGCTGGCAATAAATTTAAATTCTCAAATTTCAAAATATGGAAAAAATATGATGAGGGAATTTGTAACAAAAGGTGTAGTCAGGGGTTGTGAGGAGGACAATTGGAAACAGGACACAGAATTTATAATATTGTTTTATGAAGACCCCCCCAGAGTTTAACACAAGAAAGTGCAGGAAATCTGTCCACAACACTAACAACCCAGAGTATTCAGCCAAGAGCCTGGATCCCACAGCAGTGTCCTGCATGAGTCCAGATGCCTCATGCAGTGCCTCCCACAAGTCCAACTGGAGGTTTAGAGCCCATGAGACTCTTGAACAGTCTCATTTTCAAATCTGTGTTGGGAATGTCCAAAGGTCAGTGGCAGAAGCTAGAAAGTCTATACCAGAGGGGTGAAAGAGCTATGTTGGTAGGTTGAGGGTTTTACACCGAATAGAAGAAGTCATGCTCAAAACAAGGACCAGGGCTGCCCTGAAAAGTACTGCAGCCATCCTCAGTGACAATGAGGTCCTCCTCCCACGATAATAACAGTTGAGTACATGCCAGAAAGCCAGTGTGACAAGTTTGTCCTGGAGATTAAACAGCACATGTCTTCCCCTCCAGAGCCAAGAAGCAATGCTAAATATAGGGACTAGAGCTCCTCCAAGGTAACCACAACCTCTCTCACAAACAAGGTCCCAAGATCCTCCAATGACAATGGTCAAACTCATGCTGGGGAAGCTAGTCATGATGATCTCCTCCAGGAGAACCAATGGTTCAAAACAGCAACACTTAGAGAAACCCACAACACCCCACTCATCTTCTCCACATCTCTATTTTTGCTGACAACTTACCTCAGGTGCAGCATCCATGTTCAGCACCATGCTGATTTAATTCAGCTGGTGTTAAATTGACCAGTTTTTAATCCATAACAGAAGAATTGACAGGGAAACTTAAGGTACCAACCTAGGAAATATGAAATTCCTTATAAATAAACTGGAAATGGAAAACAAGCTTTAGTCAAAGACAGTGGAGGAGAAGGAATGGCTTCCTCCTATGAAGAAAGATGAGCATATCTACTGGAGTATCTTTTTGCACTCTGACACTGCTCCTCCAACCTGTTTTTGTGCCAGGAACTTTTACCATCCTCCTTCTTTTCCTGAAATAACCCTGTGGTTTTCTCTTTTTAACTGCTTTTTGGTATTCTATCACCCTTCCTTGAAAGTTTCTAATATCATTGCCTGTTAAAATTTATTATAACTGTAGCAACAGGGCACTTATCATGTGGTAGTATAGTCAAGACAAAATTTTACATTTATTTATAATTATTGGATGACTCAATGCTCTCTCACTAATCATGGAATTTGAATTCATTTTTATAAACTGGAAATAGATAAGATAATTACTGCTGAGTAGGAAATGAGAAAGAAAGAGATAGAGAAAGATGGACAGAGAGAGAAATAGAGAAGTAAGAGTGGGTTCAATAAAGGAAATCATTCGTTTGAGTGCTTATAAAATCTGTGGAGTCACAGGCCGTCAGCCAGTTTGAGACTAGGGAGGCCAGTGGCATGACTGAACCTGTGCTCAAAGTCCTGGGACCCAGAGAACCAGATGGTGTACTTCTCACTTGAAGCTTAAGGTCCGAGAAAGTTGGAAGAATCCTCTGACTCTAGTCTCAGAGTCATGTTCAAGGGTAGAAAAAGAAGGATATTCTATCTACAGGAAAAAGAAAAATATTTTTTTTTCCTGAATTCCCTTCATCTTTTTTTAAAAAAGATTTTATTTAAGGAGAAACAAATGCATGTAAAGGGTAGAAATAATACAGAATTCCAAAAAAAAAAAAGATAAACAGTAAGAAATCACTGTTTGATAAATTGCATATCATCCTCTTAGAAATAGTTGTTCAAGTTAAAAAAATTAAAGCATACAAAGTAGATAGTCAAACAGTGAGAGTGTGAACAGCTATGCATGCATGAATCTCTACATGTATTTCTATCCTTTCTGTATTGGAGGGAAAAAAACATAGCAAGACAAAACAAAACAAATTCCTACAAAAACATGAAACCAAAAAGTCGTATAAAACCACAGTACAAGGTGATCTACAATGATTACTGTGTTGTTTCTTAATATTTTCAATAGAATGTCTATATCATCAGGCATAATTGAATACAGCAGTATAATTGAGTATAGCAGTAAATAACAATATTAGTAAAATAAAACATTGTAGACAGTATAAAACTTCAAAGACAGGTAATAATCAAACCAGAGTGGATATTCTAGTGGATCTTGTCATCTTAAGTGCAGTTGTCTATACTCTCAGACTTGATACTATCAATCATAACAGCTTTGAATAAAATCTATCAATACAAAACAGCAATCCAACAAACCAGATTCGATTATGATCAGTCATGGTAAAACTGTGTAGGTTTTACAGAGCTTTAGATTAGGTTAATAGGAAATTAAGGATGATTACTGTACTATATCCTGTTATTTTCAGGATTACTGTCTGTGCCCCCAAATCTAGTACAGGTAGAATGACTGGAACAAAATATAACACATCTAAGCAGAGTAGTGTGAGTAATGTATGTTTTAAATCCTGGTGCACTATTAACAATATAGCATATCAAGGCCATCTGTGTTAGAGTTTCTAGTTATCCTCTGCCTCATTTCTGCTATGCTACTTTTCTGCCTTTGTTTAGTTTTTGAGGAGAATAATAGTAAGAAAATAAAATCTTTGGGAGGAGCTAAAGATAGCCAATCAGTGAGCAACAAAATACAAAGCCTCACAGGAAAAACAAGTCATGTGCCAAAATAATACATCCTGGAGAGATCCAGACAGAGGGAGATGGATCCTTGTGAAACAGGAAGAAATTAAAATGTAAGAAAGCTAGTCAAACATGCAGTCTTGGGGCTATAATTGGAACAGCCTAATTATTGGACATGGCATTTTCACTGTGACCCACCAAGTTTGCGCTGGCCTCAATTTGCAAATTCGTGCCGGCCAACAGAATGGCCCAAACTCATTCTCACTGCCACTCACAGGAGACACAGCCACACTGAAATCGGGGTTTGGTGAGTCCAACAGTGAGCGGAGTCAGAGAAGGGACCTTCATTAATCCACAGTCAGTGCTGGGAATGAGACCCCTCCACACAGGAAGGTTGCTACCAAATGGGAGACACGTTGGAAATGGGCAGGAGGAGCCTGAAATGGGAGTGACAGTGACTTCAGTTGGTTGCTCCTTCCCTAGAGCAGATTCATGGGATTTGCTTGGACTTGGTCGAGCCCCTGGCCGGGATGCAATAAGAGGTCCCAAACTGATTCCCCACTCCTAGCATGTACTAATCTGGTGAAAGCCTCTGAAGTTTGACTGGCTGGTGGGGAAGGGCTGGCATATGCAACCCTTGCTTACACCTCAGTGAAGAGAGCAAACAGGAGAGGGTGGAAGTCCCTCACCAGAGTGCTTCAGAGGAACCGTGGGCAACAGGGAAAAGGGCTGGGACCTCCACTGTACACCTGTGTGGGGGAGAACAGGACCATGACAGGAGAGAGAGGAAAGGGGAGGCTCCCAGCCCAGAACCCTGAGAGAACTGATCCAGGAGAGGGAAAAACAAGGGAGACTGAGGTCAGCGAACATGCAACATCAGACATGGCTTCAATAGACATTAAGAGATATCTTTGGGACCTTGTAGATGAGCTCAAAACTGAAATATTAAATCAGGTAAAGCAAGATATGATTACAGTAATTAAAGAAATGCTAAGCATCTCTCAGGATAACACAGATGGAAGAAGGGAGGAACACAAAAAAAGGAGAGAAACATTCGATAAAGAATATAAAGAGAATATAGAATACATGAAGCAAATTCAAAGAGATTACCAGGAAATTAAAAACTCCACTGAAAGCTGGCAAAACTCCTTAAGAGAAACTAAGGATAGACTATCAAAACTTGAAGATAAGTTTGCAATGTGTGATCATGAAAGGAAAGATCTCTTAAAAATAACAAAGAAACAGGCAGTAACAATACAAAGGCTAGAAGATAGATGACAAGAGAATCTATAACTTAAGAATAAGAAATGTGAGTGAAGAAGCAGGAATACAAACAGGCAAATTATAAAGGCTAGTCATGGAAATAATTAAGGAAAACTTCCCAAGCATGGGAAAAGAAAATGACATTTGGTTATGTGAGGCATACAGAACTCCAGCCACCTACAACCAAAACAGAGCTACACCCAGACATATAATAATCAAGATATCAGAAATTCAATATAAAAACAGAATATTAAAAGCCATCAGAGAAAAGAAAAAGATTACCTATAAAGGTAAGCCCATCAAGTTCACGGCAGACTTCTTGACCCAGACCATCAGATCAAGAAGATCTTGGAGCAAAGTATTCCAAGCCCTGAAAGAAAGTAACCTCCAGCCCAGATTGGTGTACCCTGCAAAACTGTCACTAGAAATTAATGGAGAAACAAGATGCTTCCATGACAAAGAGGAACTGGGGGAGTTTGTGACCACCAATCCAACCCTACAGAGAATACTGAAGGACATTCTAGAGAGAGAAAATAATACCAGGATTTTAGGAACAGTGGCAGAAAGGTATCAATGGGCAGGGCAGGTAGTAGAATGAAGGACTAAAGTAGACAGACAAAAGCAGAAAAATAGCATAGCAGAAATGAGGCAGAGAAGGATGGCTAGAATCTCTAACACAGATAGCCTTGATACACTATATTGTTAATAGTGTACCAGAATTTAAAACCCACATTACTCACACCACTCTGCTTAGATGTATTATATTCTGTTCCAGTCATTCTACCTGTACTAGATTTGAGGGCACAGACATTTATTCCAGAAATCACAGGATATAGTACAGTAATCATCCTTAATTTCCTATTAACTTAATCTAAAACTCTGTATAACCTACACTATTTTACCATGACTGACTGTAATCAAATCTGGTTTGTTAGATCACTGTTTTGTACTGATAGATTTTATTCAAAGCTGTTATGATTGATAGTATGAAGTTTGAGAGTATAGGCAACTGCACTGAAGATGACAAGATTCATTAGAATTTCACTCTAATTTGATTATTACCTGCCTTTGAAGTTTCATACTGTCTACAATGTTTTATTTTTACTAATATTATGTACTGCTTTATTAAATTATACTGCTATCTTCAATTATGCCTGATGATATAGAAAATTCTATTGAAGATAATAAGAAACAACCCAGTAATCATTGTAGATCACCTTGTAATGTGGTTCTATGTGACTTTTTGGTTTTATGTCTTTATAGGAATATGTTTTGTTTTGTCTTGCTATGTTTTGTTTTTCCCTCTCATACAGAAAGGATAGAAATAAATGTAGAGACTTATGCATGTGTAGCTGTTTACAATCTCACTGTTTGAATACCTACTATGTATGCTTTAATTTTTAACTTGAACAACTATTTCTAAGAGGACGATATGTAATTTATCAAATAGTGACTTCTTACTGTTTATCTTTTCTTTGAAATTCTGTATTATGTCTACCTTTTACAAGTTTTTTCCCTTTAAATAAAAAATTTTAAAAAAAGAAAACAAATCTTTACCTGATTATTGAACTCACAAATGAAGTGGAGAACTAGATAGGTAACCTGGCAATGCACAGTATAATAAATTCTATCACAGAATAAAACTGTTTGATGTTCATTTAGTGAGATCCAGAAACTTTCAAATTCAGTATGTGCACCCCTGAAGATATTACCAAAATAAAAAGTTTGACAGTTTGGCAATAGTCATTTTCATTTTCTTCTTGTTTGTGTCCTACCATTCCTGAGAAGACTTTGCTTACTGTCTGGAAACCAAAATCCAACCTTACAGTAAGATGATGACACAAGAGATGTGATTTCAGCAAAAGCATAAAGCACTCCTGATCACTAGTCTACATTCATAGCTTACCAACAAAGAAAATCCCAGGTTCTGATAGATTCACAGTTGAATTCTACAAGAAATTTAGGGAAGGCTTCTCAAACTCTTCTATGAAATTGAAAAGAAAGCAACTTGGGCTAACTCATTCCTGGAAGCAAGTATTACCCTGATACAAAAACCTGAGAAAGACCCAATCAAAATAGAGAATTACAGACCAATCACCCTAATGAACCTGGATGCAAAAATCCTCAATAAAATGCTGGCAAACAGAATGAAATGAATCATCAAGACTATACACGACAGCCAAGTGGGATTCATTCCAGGAATGCTGGGTGTTTCATTGTATGCAAATCAATAAGCATAATACACCATATCAGCAGAGCCAAAGATAAGAGTCACATGATCATCTCAATAGATTCAGAAAAAGCCTTTGATAAAGTCTAACACTCATTCCTGTTAATAGCATTCCTGTTAAAAACGCTAGGGACAATGAGAAAAAATGATCTTTACCTCTATTTGATAAAAGTTATATATGATAAACTAAGAATCAATATCTTATTGAATGGACAAAAACTTAGTTTTCAATCTAAAGTCAGGAACAAAACAAGGATGTCCATTATCACCACTCCTATTCAATATAGTACCAAAAACATTATCCAGAGAAATTAGACAGCAGAGAGAAACAAAAGGATCAAGGACAGGAAAACAAGAAGTTAAATTATCAGTATTTGCAAATGACATGATACTCTACACAGAAGATCCCAACAACTCCACTGAAAGACCTCTAGATCAAGCAACCAAATTCAGCAATGCACAAAGTTAGCACTCAAAAATCAATAGCATTCCTGTACAAAGAAAAAACTCAGTGACAGAGAAATTAGGGAATGATATTAAAACACACCCTTCATGATAGCATCCAAAAATGAAACATTTAGGAAACAATCTACAAAGGAAGTAAAAGGTTTATACATTAAAAAATATGGTACTCATAAAAAATTGAAGAAGATTTCAGAAAATAGATATAATTTTCTCATGTGTTGGAAGAACTAACATTGTGAAAATGACCATAATGCCAAAATAATTATATAGATTTATTTAAATTATACTACAAAGCTACTGTGATGAAGTGAGCATGGTATGGAGGAAAAGTCAGACAGGAGGAGCAATGAAACAGAATAGCCATTGCAGACCCTACTACAAACACACAGCTGCCTTATCTTTGACAAAGGGGCCAAACATGTTCACTGGAAGACAGACAGCCTCTTTAATAAATGGTGCTGGAAAAACTGGCTTTTCACATGCTGAAGGCTTAAAATAGACCCATGTCTATCATCGTGCACTAAATTGTAATAAAAATAGATCAAATACCTAGATATTAAGACAGAAACACTAAATATTCTGGAAGAAAACATAATTAGAAATCTTGAAAACATAGGGGTAGGCAGAGAGTTCATGAACAAAAACCAAACTGCATGGGAAATACTTCAAAGAATCAGCAAATGGATATCATCTTATGGAAAATTTTTTGTACATGAAAAGAAATCATCAAGAGTGAAAGGAAAATGCACAGTAGGAAAAATTTTTATCTAACTTTCCCTTAGACAAAGGGCTTTAATGTAGAACATACAAAAAATTTTAAAAAACCAGGTCCCCAAATTCAAAGACCCAGTTCAAAAATGGGTATCTGAGAAAAATACACTGTTCTCAGATGAAGAAATTGAAATGGTAAATAAATATATGAGAAGATGTTCAACATCATTGGTCTTCGAGAAATGCAAGTTGAAAGAAAACACCAGAAATAATGACTATCATAAAAAAAAAAACAATAACAAACACTGATGGAGCTGTGTGGGGGAAGGACTCTTCTCCACTGTTGGTGGGAGTACAGACTGGTGCAACCACTGTGGAAGTCAGTGTGGAGATTCCTAAGAAGTCTAGGACTAGAGGTCCCATTCGACCCAGCTATTCTCCTTCTAGTGAAGTATTAAATCATCATAACACAGCAACCTATGTGCAACCATGTTTATAGCAGCACAATTTGTAATAGGTAAAACTTGGAAATAACCCAAATGCCCATCAACTGAGGAATGGATAAAAAAGGTGTGGTATTTTTATACACTGGTGTACTACTCATGTGTAAAGAAAGATAAACTTGTGGCTTTTATAAATAAAAGCCACAAGTTTATCCTAAGTCAAATAAATCAGATTCACATATCTAAACATTTATCCTAAGTGAAATAAATCAGATTCACATATCTAAACATTGTATGGTCTCCCTAGTGTTAATAAACTGAAAGGGTAAATAAGATCCATAATGTACAATAGATATTGTGAAAGCGGAAGCAGCTGTTCAAAAGGAAAAAAATCAACTGGGGTGGGGGAAAGGAGAAAAGAAGGAAGGTGAAAAAATCTATATATATGATAATTGTGCTACTAATTCTAATAATTCATGGAAAGGAACAGTTAGTACTTCTATTGTTTCATCAGTTTTGCATGCCTATATCCAGTAATCTGAGCCACTATTTTGAAAATAATAGGAAATATAATAACCATTGTTAACTTCCTGCTATCTTGTTTTGAAATCTTCTATCTTCTTTGTTGTTGTTATTTTTCTCTTTAAAAAAGAAGAAATGAAACTGCTAACCATCCAGACAATCAGATGACAATATCTGGAAGTACCTGAATGTCGTGGAAGAGTCATAGCATTTGTAATACAGCATACACATAGCAGATGCATTTACTGATGCTTAAATGGAGCTATAGTTTTCAAACGTGTTAAATAATAATAAATTGTTCTGCTTAAATTGGGCAAAAATTTTGAACAAGCAATTAAAATATTTTCCACATAGCTAGTGGGATGAAGAGCGAGGTTGCTGTTGGTCAGTGATGGGATGTTTGCTTAGCATGCATGAAATCTGAGTTTGATTCCAACGCTCCCCACCCACTGGTACAGACCTATGAAAGATGAAGGCCACTTAGTCAGCTCATTTTCATGTCCTTCATGGTGTGTGTCTACCAGGCTTTTGGATTTCCAAAAAGCCTAGTACTTTTTCTAAATCTATGTGAAGTAAATGTGTAACAGCTCAGCTCTCCTGAACACTTTTAAGAGTTCTTGCAATGACACTATGAAAAGCAGTCTCTGTCAGAGTAACCAGTTGTAAGAAGCAGTTGTTTACAAAGAAAAAATAGAATAATAGAATAGAATGAACTATTTTTAGTGGCAAATATGCAGTAACTTTCAAATTACTTGTCAGCCTTCTTCTGACATTTCTTTTCCCAAATTATTTTGTGTACTTTACATAAATTACATAAGACATGAACAATCAATTTATATTTGACTTTGACTACAACCAACTTTAAGTTTTATTTCAAACAAAAATGTTATATATGTTGTATTTTGATAAAAGAAAATATGTTTTACTCTGTGTTGTTAAAAAAAACTAGCCCTGTGTGAAAAACAGTATATAGATACATATTCACAGAAAAAATAAGAAATTAATGGGCTAATTGAGATCAAAGCTGACAATTGTAACGTTAATGACAAAAAATATTCCTATCTAAAGTGTTTTAACCTACATTGTATGAGGAAGGAAATTTAAATTACTTAGAAATTAGAAACAGTGCTCAGATACAGGAAATAAGAGATAATAAAGTATATGAAGAAAATAATTTAAGTTTTCCACAAACAAATCAATCCAGCTTTAAGACAGAATAATTTCCCTTTTAGAAAATGTAGGCGCGTGCTCAGTCCACGTTCATGTATTCATCTGAAACAAGCAAATGAGCCCTAGCTGGAATGAGCAGCGGCAGAGACACCTACCACAAGAACAGCCATGCTGTGTTTTCACTGTGAATGAAAATCCATGAGAATGATACAAAATACTTTGTGGTTTTGCTATGATGCTATTCAAAATTATGTAGTATGTAGAAATTAATAGAAGTGCCTGTAACAAAGATATATCTCTGGTTTTCTGAATCAGAATCTTCAGAGTGTGATAGAAATCCCCCCACCAGAGATCCTGAATCTGCATAAGATTATTTTGCCTTAAATTTCCCAGCTCCACATGGATATTTCTCAACACTCACACACTTCTTAATCTGGTTTCTTCCTCCTCCTCCTCCTCCTCCTCCTCCTCCTCCTCCTCTTCTTCTTCTTCTTCTTCTTCTTCTTCTTCTTCTTCTTCTTCTTCTTCTTCTTCTTCTTCTTCTTCTTTCTTCTCCTTCTCCTTCTTCTTCACATTATTTGATTCTTTTATAATTCACACACATCCAAGAACAATGAAGAGAACTCATCTAACAACCCAAGCACATGAAACGAACACACAGCACAACTGTGCCAACCTTTTTCTGAAGTACTAACACACGCACACACACACACACACACACACACACACCAAAACACACACATTTTTACACTTCTAAAATAGAGCTCCATGTATGAAGTATACCAGAACTTTAAAAATGTTTGAATTATTGAGCTAAACTTAGAAAAACAGAAGAAGAAAAACAGAAAAAAATAAAAGTAGTCCAAAATTCTTACATTTCTAAAATCTGTTTTATATATGTCTGAAGGAAACTCCAGCCAACCTTCAGGTTTGATGCAAGGACCCTATCATCATCTTGTCATTGACTAGATCCAGGTTATGAGTGCTGGTCTCTTTATCATTCTACGATGGATCTACAATGTCTTCCACAGTATACTGACATTATATCCAGGTGCCCAGCAAAAAATGTCTATTTTGTCTTCTCTTCAGAGTACTAATATAAACTATAGACACAATCTCAACATTTCCCTGAATCCCTTTCTTATTTGCAAGAAGATTACTTTGGAAAATACATTGTACTATTATGTCTAATAATAAAAATCACCAACTTAACTGAATAAACAAATGCAAATCACCCAAGAAATATTTCAAAGAACTTAATGTAAAATAATGTATAAATTCTGAGAAATTATCAATATAAAATTTAACTTACCCAAATGCATTTGGGTGAACCAGAACTGATTTTTTTATTTGTCTAGGACTTTGACCTAAGAAGATGGTTAATCATTATTGGACTGATGAAAAATATTTAAATTGAGACTTTCAGAAAGGTTAAAATTTAGACTTCAATTGCACAGGAATCTAAATTCAGGAAAGAACCTTTAAGATTTTGTAATTTAAATATTTCTTCTATGTAAGAATTTTTGCAAGTTAATAAAAATATATATTTAGTTGTCATTATAAATGTTAAAAATTTTATAATTTGTGTCTTCTGTACACCAATTTTCTAAACCTTCAGGATCTATTAAATATTCCTTTTGTAGACAGATACATTTTATATTGTTTAGTCTAAAATTATAAGAAATTATATTTTTACACTATAAGAACACAGCTTTAAATTCTGTTTCCATAACTTTATAGACTAGTCTGAGAAAGTTATCACCATAAAATGTGCTACTAAACAGTTACTTAAAACAGTTCTATATACAGAATTAGTAGAGTAGACTCCCTAGTTCTTCATTTCATCTTAACCAGATAATGGAGGATGAAGTTTAGTTGATAAATATAGATAAACGGAATATGTGCAAAAGTCTCTTAACCATCTCTATTTTCTTTTTCTTTCCTTTTTTCAAATCAAAATTTTTTTTATTTAGAGAAAAAAAGCAAAACAAAAAGGGGTAGAAAAAATACAGAATTCCAAAAAATGTAAGAATTCACTAGTTGATAAATTACATATTGTTATCTTAGAAGTAGTTGTTCACATCACAAAAGCAAAGCATAAAAAGTAGACAATCAAAAACTGGCATTACAAACCATTCTGTTTGATGAACTAACACAAACTTAGTATGGTTATCTATCTTGCACACTTAAACATACACACAGTTATATCCTTTCGAGCACTTTCTTTCCCTTTCATTATCTCAATATCTATTATATATTTTGGTTCTTATTACTCTTTCAGTTTTTTTATTATTATTTTTTATACTAGAGAGACAATATATTTACAAATGCAAGTCTGATTTATTTCACTTATGAGGATGGTTTCAAGTTGCCTCCATTTACATATAAAAGCCCCAAGATCATCCTGTTTTATAGTTGAGTAATATTCCATTGTATAAAAATACCACATATTTTTCATCCATTCTGTGGTTGATGGGCATTAGGCTTGTTTCCAAGAGTTAGCTATTACAAATTGTGCTGCTATAAACATTGGTGCACATAATCACTGAGACATGACCTTTTCAGTTTTTCTGGGAAAATATCCAGGAAAAGAATAGTTGGATTGAATGGAACTTCCAATTCTAGTTTTTTGAGGAATCTCCATACTGATTTCTGCAATGGCTGCACCAGTCTGCCCTCCCACCAACAGTGGAGCAGTGTTCCATTTTTCCGCAGCCTCTTCAACATTTGTTATCTGTTGATTTCTTCATGGCAGCCGTTCTTTCCAGAGTGAGGTGAAATCTCAATGCCATTTTAAAATACCTTACAGATCTAGAGAAAACATTTTCATTTTCCTATTATGGACTCAGAGTTTGACTCAATGTGATAGGAAAGAAAAATATATTTTTTTCTTCCATTAAACTGGAAAAAGTCAGGTCAGCAAAGATCCACGGGTACATGCTAGCCACAGGGTACTTGGGAGCGCTACTTTTCCAAGAGCCCTGAAATAATGAAAACTTGACACAGAATATGGAGATTGCTGAGATTCTGAATCACTGCCCCACTCCACAGGGAAGTACTGGGCTCTTTTCATCAAGGAAAAATTACCAGTCTATAGCCCAATACCATGGGCCTTGTCTTATCTACTGTCTAACAAATATGCACTGTTAGTCATTTTGAGCTCAGGAAAAAAGAACACTCAGAGAAGACTATATTAAAGTCCTCTAAAATGTACTTAAAATACCACAACAAAGTAGAAAGAGTGGTAAATAGGCAATCAATACTGGTATTACTGTATTTATTTATTTACTTATTTATTTTAAAGAGAATAAAACAAAAGAGGATAGATCTAAGCAGATCAGAACAGAACAATGTAAGCAACACAGCACTTCACAACAAAAGAATTGAATATTAACAGTAGCTGTCACAATGTCTTTTTCTTTGAAATAGTTGGGCTTAGCTTTACACACAATAATGTTAAACATAACAAAGTAGAATAAACATCTCAAGAGAATGCAAGTATTCCAAGACATTTTGAACCAAATAACCAAAGATGAACAATGGCTGCTATATTGTCTCATTTTCCATAAAAATCTTGTTTTTACTATCATACATATTAAAATCCAATAAGACACAATGTGATAGAACCAATGGGAATAGAAAAACAAAAGCATGGTAGGACTTCAGAGCAAGATGATATTAAATCAACACTGGCTACCATACTGTCTTGTCTTCAAAGTAAGTATTCATATGATCACACATATTAAGATCAAACAAAACAGAATAAAACCATTCAAACCAATGAATGAAGATATAAGACATCAAAGCAGTATAATGGTGAACCATGATTGCCATAAAATCTTCTGTACTCTTATCATTTCTTACACTTGGGAGACTATATGGTATTTATACATGTGAGTTTGATTTATTTCACTTATGAGCATGGATTCAAGATGCATCCATTTGTTTATAAATATCTCAATGTGATCATTCTTTATAGCTCAGTAGTATTCTATTGTATAAAAGTACTACAATTTTTTTATCCATTCCTCGGTTGATGGGCACTTAGGTTGTTTCCAAGATCTGGCTATTACAAATTTTGCCACTATAAACATGGGTGTGCATGTATCACTGTGCTAAGATGTTTTCAGATCTCCTGGGAATATGCCTAAGAGTGGAATAGCTGGGTCAAATGGGACCTCCAATACCAGCTTTTTGAGGAATCTCCAGATTGACCTCCACAGTGGTTGCACCAGGCTACACTCCCACCAACAGTGCAGAAGAGTACCTTTTCCCCCACAGCCTCTCCAGCATTTGTTGTTGGTAGTTTTGTTAACCCTGGCCATTCCTTCTGGAGTGAGATGGTATCTCAGTGTGGTTTTCACTTGCATTTCTCTAAGGACAAATGATGATGAACATTTTTTCATGTATTTACTTGCCATTCATATTTCTTCGTCTGAGAACTGTGTGTTCATCTTGGATGCCCATTTTTGGATTGGGTCTTTGAATTTTGGGGGTCTGATTTTTTAAAATTCTTTACAAGTTCTAGACAGGAGTCCTTTGTCTGAGGGACAGTTCACTAAGATTTTTTCCCAGTTTGTAGGTTTTCTTCTCACTCTGCTGGAGATTTCTTTGGACATGCAGAAACTCTTTAATAAGATATGATTCCAGTTATTGATTCTGGGAAGTATTTCCCATGCAGTTTGGTTCTTGTTCATGAATTCTCTACCTACCCCTATGTCTTCAAGATTTTTACCTACTTTGTCTTCCAACAGATTAAGTGTTTCTGTTTTAATATTTATATCTTTGATCCATTTGGATTTTAGTTTAGTACATGGTGATAAGCATGGTTCTAATTTTAGTTTTCAGCATATAGATAGTCAATTTTTCCAGCACCATTTATTAAAGAGACTATCGTTCTTCCAGTGAACTTGCTTGGCCCCTTTATCAAAGATAAGGTGGTTGAGTGTGTTTGTAGTTGTATCTTCTAAACTATGCCATTGATCTTCAGGTCTGTTTTTATTCCAATACCTTGTTGATTTTATTACATTAGCTTTGTAGTATAACTTCAAGTCAGGGATTGTGATGCCTCCTGCCTTGGCTTTGCTGCTTAGAATTGCCTTTGCTATTCTAGATCTCTTCTGGTTCCAGATGAATTTTAGGAGAGATTTCTCTAGATCTATGAAGTATGTTGTGGTATTTTCATTGGTATTGCATTGAATGTGTATAACAATTTTGGGAGAATGGCCATTTTTACAATATTTATTCTTTCTATCCATGAACAAGGAATGTCTTTCCATTTTCTGAGGTTCCCTTTGATTTCTTTTTCAGGGTATTATAATTTTCCCTGTATAACACTTTTACATCTTTCATTAGATTAATTCCTAAGTATTTCCTTTTTTTGGATGCTAGCCTGAAGGGTGTGGCTTCTCTTATTTCTCTCTCGGTGATTTTGTTGTTAGTGTATAAGAATGCTATTGATTTTTGAGTATTGACTTTGTATCCAGCTACATTGCTGAATTTATTTATTATATCTAGGAGACTTCAAATAGAGGTTTGGGGGTCTTCTATGTAGAGTATCATGTCATCTGCAAATAATGATAATTTAACTTCTTTTCCTATCTTTACTCCTTTTATTTCCCTCTCTTGTCTAATTGCTCTGGCTAGTATTTCCAGTACTATATTGAATAGGAGTGGTGATAATGGACATCCTTATCTTGTGCCTGATTTTAAGGTAAAGGCTTTCAGTTTTTGGCCATTTAACATGACACTGGCTGTTGGTTTGTCGTAGATGGTCTATATCATATTGAGGTAAAGACCATCTATTCCAATTCTCTGTAAGGTTCTTATCATGAATTGTTGTTGGATATTATCAAAAGCTTTTTCTGCATCTATAGAAATGATCATGTGATTCTTGCTTTTTGGCTCTATTGATATGGTGGATTACATTTATTGACTTACGTATGTTGAACCATATTTGCATCCCTGGGATGAATCCCACTTGGTCATGGTATATAATCTTCTTGATGATTTGCTGCATCCTGTTTGCCAATATTGTATTGAGAATTTTTGCATCTATGTTCATTAGGAAGATTAGCCTGTAGTTCTCTTTTTTAGTTGGGTCTTTCTCAGATTTTAGTACTAGAGTGATATTTGCTTCCAGGAATGACTTAGGGAGAATTGCTTCCCTTTCAATTTCATTGAAGAGTTTGAGGAGTGTTGGCATTAAGTCTTCTTTGTATTTCTTGTAGAATTCCACAGTGAATCCGTCTGGATCTGGGCTCTTCTTTGTTGGTAGGGACTTGATTACATTTTCAATTTCATTAATAGAAATTGGGTTATTCAGCAGTTTTACATCTTCTTGATCCAGCTTTGGTGGTTCATATGTTTCTAGGAATCGGTCCATTTCTTCTGTGTTATCAAACCTATGAGAGTAGAGGTTTTTCAAATTGTTGCTGATGATCTTCTGTATTTCCACAGGGTCGGTAGTGATTTCTCCTTTTTCATTCTGTATTGCATGAATTTGAGTCTTTTCTTTCCTTTTTTTAATTAAGTTGGCTAGGGGCTTGTCAATTTTATTTATTCTTTCAAAGAACCAATTCTTTGATTCATTGATTCTTTGAACTGTTTTCTTAGTCTCTATTGCATTAATTTCTGCTCTGATCTTTATAATTTCCTCCCTTCTTTTGGCTTTGGGCTTGGCTTGCTTTTCCTTTTCTAGATGTTTCAGGTGTAATATCAGGTTGCTTATTTGTGTTTGTTCTGTTTTCCTAATGTGGGAACTCAGTGCAATAAATTTTCCTCTGAGGACTGCTTTCATTGCATCCCACAGGTTCCAATAAGTTGTATTTGTATTTCTGTTTGCTTGTAGATATTGTTTAACTTCTTCTTTAATTTCCTCTGTGACCCACTGATTGGTCAAGAGTGTATTATTTAATTTCCATGTGTTTGTGTGGTTTTTGCAGTTACTTTTATCATTAATTTCCAGTTTCATGGTGCTATGATCTAATAACATGCATGGAATAATTTCAATTCTTTTGCATTTACTTAAATATGTTCTGTGGGTTACTGTATGGTTTATTTAAGAGAATGTCCCATTTACTGGTAAGAATGTATATCCTGATGTTGTTGGGTGGAACACTCTGCATACATCTATCAAATCCATTTGTTCTCAGGTGTGATTCAGTTCTGTTATTTCTTTGCTCATTTTCTGTGTAGTTGATCTATCCCTTTGTGTCAATGGTGTGTTAAAGTCCTCTGTTATAATTGTGTTATTACCTGTTTGATTTTTCATTTCTGTTAATACTTGCTTTGCATAGTTGAGTGCTCTGGAATTTATTTGGTGTATATGTATTTAAGATTGTTATCTCTTTCTCTTGCAGTTGTCCCCTAACTAGTATTTAGTTACCTTTATTTCTTTGGACCATTCTTGGTTTGATGTTCACATTGTCTGCAAACAGAATAGCCACTCCTGCTTTTTTTGAGTTCCTGTTGCATGGAGTATTGTTTTCCATCCTTTGACTTTCAGTCTGTGAATTTCCTTTTGGGTTAGATGGGTTTCTTATAGACAGCATATGGTTGGATGTTGTTTCTTGATCCATTATGCCAGTCTGTTTCTTTTAATTGGTGAATTGAGGCCATTTATATTAATGGTTATAACCATCGTATATTGGTTTATTGTTGATATGTTATCTTTCTGATGTTGTATCTTAACTTTCCAGTCTTTTTAATTGTCTGTCTTGCTTAGTGATTTTTTTCCTCTATCTAGAATGTCTTTAAGTGTTCTTTGTAGGGTTGGTTTGGTGGTCATGAAGTTCTTCAGCTGTTCTTTATCATGGAAGTATCTTATTTCTCCATCTATTTTGAAGAACAGTTTTGCAGGGTACATCAGTCTGGATTGGAAGTCATTTTCCTTTAGGATCTGAAACACTTCACTCTATGCTCTTCATTGTTTGTGTTGTGAAGTCTGCTGTGATTCTGATAGGTTTTCCTTTATAGGTAACCTGTCTTTTCTCTCTAACAGCTTTGAATATTCTGTTCTTTTGTTGGATTTCTGGGATGGTGATTATTATATGTCTGGATGTAGTTTTGTTTTGGTTATGGCTATTTGGAGTTCTATATGCCTCACTAATCTGTATGTTAGTTTCCATAGTCATGTTTGGGAAGTTTTCAGCTATTACTTCTGTAAATAGCCTCTTGATACAACTTGTGTTTTCCCCTTCTTTTTCTTTTATCCCTATTAATCTTATATTGTTTTTCTTTGCATCATCTTGCAGCTGTTTAATTGTTATTTCCTGATTTATTGTTAGAAGATCTTTCCTTTCCTGTTCACTAGCTGCAATCTTATCTTTGAGGTCTAAGATTCTATCTTCACTTTTGTTGAGATGGTTTTTGCAACTTTCATTAGAGTTTTTGATTTCCTGTATATCTCCTTGAATCTGCTTAATACTTTCTGTTTGTCTCTGAAACTGTTCATTCAGGGATTCTATCATTTTGCTTTGTTCCTCTAATTGTTTGGCTGTGTCTTTGTTGGATGCATTCAGTATTTCTTTCACTACTTTTATCATTTCTTCTTTTGCCTGGGAGAATATTTCTGATTTGAGTTCCCTCATAGCTTCCTGTACTTGCTTCTTTATTTCAGTTGATCTCATTTCATACATTTCAGATGTATGTGTAGTATTTTCTTCTATGTACATGGCTCCTATTTCTTGGGATGGGCTAGAGGTTTGAGATTGTATTTTGGTCTTTCATTTTGTCATTTTCCTGTATTTCCATGTTTCCAGCAATTTTCCAAAGCTTTCCCTCACCGCGCAGCACCAGCTTAGCTCCCCCTTCGGTGGGCCTAGCTCCCCTGGTTCAATGAAGGTCGCTGGGCGCAGTCCACTCAAACCTGTGGAACCTCTGGAGCCTAGTCCAATGACCCAAGGGGGCTGGGTAGGCACCCAGCCTCTGAGATCGAGGGTCCCAAACCCTTCTGGGTCTGCCCTGGTGAGCTGCTACTTGCCTTGAGGCACACAATGCTGGCTTGGCTCCCCCTTCAGCTGCTTTGGTTCCCCTGGTTGAATGTAGGTCGCTGGGCGCAGTCCACTCAAACCTGCGGAACCTCTGGAGCCAAGTCCAGTGAGCCAAGGGGGCTGGGCAGGCACTCAGCTGCCAGGATTTAGGGTCCCAAACACTTCTGGTTCTGCCCTGGTGAGCTTCTACTTGCCTCCTGGTATTACTGTATTTAAAAAAGATGTAATACAATATAGAATTTCAATTTCTATAATTTAAATTTTTTGTTCATATATCCTGATTGTGTATCATGCTCCTGTGGTTCAAAATTTTTCTCCACAAGTTTATCTGCCTAATTATAATCTTCCTAATGCTAGAACTCATATAGTTTCCTTTTCTGTTTTGTGTGCAGCATTTACATAGTAGAATAGCAGAGATGTAACAGACTCTGAACATACAGTAGTGATTGACTGACTGGTTCAGTTTGCCATTGCAGAATTTCTTATTTCTAAATTATACATTGTTAAAATGAAATAAACTATCCTCTTAAACCCTGGATAGGTGGTCATTTCAAACCAGCCTTCAACAACTGAAATTGTATATCTCCTTGATATATGTGATTTAACCATGGACCAACATAAGTATGTGAATGTAGCAACAGAGATAGATTCTTCAGTGAAAGGCAAAACTAGATGCTGCAACAGATTAAAGGTGAGTTGAGTTTCCTAGATCCAAACTAAAACAAGGGAAGAGAGAAATTTTTTTATAGAAAAGGCAACCCATTATTAGAAAGGACATTATTTTTCAGATTAGAATTTTTCAACTAAACATACATTCAACTATTAACATGTAATCTATATGTTTATTTAAATTTCTGTGATATTTTAAAAGTCTTTAGTTGGTATTATTTCTGATGCCTAACTTTTCTCTTATATGGAACCATTAGAAATGTTTTATTATCTTCACTTTGGTACTTCATCAAGAGATACTTATAAGTGTGATTAAAATAAAAGGAGGTGTTGTGTAACATGTAATATAAAGATATTCTTAGCAGTAAGATGTCAACCTAGAAGATTAATGTCTTGTGAATCACTCTGCAATCTTGGCCATTTTAAGTACTGTTTTCCTAGAGAACAACATTTTTTATTCTGAGAACATACTTCAGTAATATAGGAGGAAATATATACCACTCATAAATAAATACAAACCTGCGATAATCAAGACCTAGTTGATGATTTAGACAATCTATTTAATTTTCCCATTTGTGAATTGACAAAAATAATTTTGCCTTTTCCTTTTGTTATGAAGTTGTGAGGTATTATATTATATTGGTAGTTTCATAAATTGGAAAAGTATTGGACAAGCACAGAGCAGAATGAAAAAGCCAACTCTGGGAAGCAGAGAAATTCGCCTGAAGAGATCTACCTTGTAATTTGAAATTGTTTAAATCCAGAACAAACCCTGTAAACCCTATGAAGAAAATTTCAAGAAATCATTAGATAACCCAGAGCCATCTTTTAGCAATACTTTTTTTCAGTTAGTTGAAGTTTTACATAGCCGACTAAAGATCACAGAGATCGTAACTGCAATGTTGTACTAGATAGTTTCTTTTAACTTTGTCCAGGGAGTGTGAAATCTGTTCTCAGAGATTCCTGATAAGATCTATTACTAAGAAATATTTGACAGTTTTAAGCCAAAAGGTAGTCATAGGAAAAGGTATTGGTCAATGGAAAATATCCTATTTTCTAGGGTAATATTCTGAGTACTACAACTGATTTCAGTTTCAAATACGTAGAAAAGTAAGAACAAATTTGCTGCCGCTAGTATGAAGTTATAGATAATTCTTACAGTACATTTGGCATAAGAGCCCGGGAATTGGGAATCAACACATTGCCTGCAGCCCTATAAAGAAGAGAAGACAAACAATAATTAATATCAGGAATTTATTGAGTACTATTATGGCACACATTACTCTAATGCTATACTTCTGTTATTAGATAGAGTCCACCATAATATTGTCAATAAAATGTGATTATCACCTTTTTACTGATAAAAAATCTAGTTATATAAAAGGTAAATGATTTGTCACATGTCTCAAAGATGGTAAGTACTGGAACAGAGTCTTAACTGAGACAATCTGATTCCAAATCCTGTGTGTCAAACTTTATTTCTAGTTGCTAACGTAACTGAATTTTTGTAGAATTCATGTCTTTAACATGATAAGCAAGGATGTCTAAAAAGGCTACTTAGTGTTCTTCATTCCTTAATTTGAAAGCTCACCTTATTCGGTATGTAGCAACTGTGTGATTCTTACAATTGTTTTGCATATGCGTAAACACATTCACACATGGTTACTGACTTTTGGGTACAGCCTCAGCAGTTAGAAAAGTATAAAACTGAGAAGACGCAGGATATTTAAATGACATAGTTTGATTCTTTCTGGCCCCTTTCCCTCAATTTTTTTATACAAACAGCCAGATCCAAGAAAACTTATAATTTATACTTTAATTTTAAAACAGTCATCTCTACTCTCCAGGTTACTTATATCACACTGTTTTAATAAAAATTCTTCAACAGTAAAAAAGTAATCCATTACCACCCCAAAACATAAATGATAGCACGAAAACAAATATTCTTCCTTTTTGCTGGTGTTCCCACTCCCCTTTCAAGCATAAACAGCCCAAAACTATGAGATGTATTATTTGGAGAACACAAATAATACATCTCATAGTTTTCCTTCGGGCTCCATTTCTTGCAGCCGCATTGACCTTTTGTCTGTGCCTCAGACATGTCAAGTTCAAATTTGTTTGTGAGAACTTTGCACTTTATGTTTTCTGAAACAGTTTTGTGGAAATCACATTACTTGTTCTGATTCAGAGGACTTTAAACATTACCAAAACTCTGACCATCCCATGTGAAATATCTCCATCTATTATTCTTTAACCCTAGGTTGATTTTTTTAAATATCATCTATCACTTGTGTGACACTGACACTCAAACACATATCTATAGTTGTGTGTGTGTGTGCAAATGAGTGTTTAATGTCTTAAGACAAAATAAGTTACCTTACATTTCAGAAGAACAGTATCAACAAGCGAAACAATTCATGACGCTGACAATGGCGTGATTATTCTGGCAGTTCTTGGGAAAACCTCTTTCTTTTCCAGCAGCTTCTAGAGTTTGCCCTGATTTCTTGGATTGTAGCCCTCTTTTCTGTTCAAATCTATTGAGGTAGGTAAAGCCTTTCTCAGGTCACATCGTGTCAATACTGACTCATCCACATTTTACGAAGTCTTGTGACTAAATTGGTTTCACCAGGCAGTTTAATCTCTCTGCTTTAAAGGCTTCTGTTAAAACTTACTAATCTTTAATATGAGTTGAAAATATCTATATACATTTCTTTAAATAGTGTAATAATTGTTTGAGGTATATAAAAAGATATTTTTGTGCTTACAGAATTTTAAATCACCTTTATGATGTTTAATAATCCATATTATTATGGATTATAGTAATCCATGTAGATGTAGATGGGCATTTTGAGTGTGATGTAAAACTCTCATAATATTCATGTACGTTGATTTATTTCTTAACTCTCCCTGAATTTTCAAATTGTTCTCAAGGTTTTTCTATCATCACAATGTTGGCATAAATATGCACTCATCTTAGCCATGTTTATAGTGAAAATTTGCATTCCTAGCAGACTATAGAGAAGAGTAGTTTTAAAATTACATTTTGGCCCAAATGAACCACATATAAAATGAGGTCAAACAAGATTTGAGCACTACTACCAAGAGTGAAGTATACTTTTTAAACCTATGCAGATATAAAAAGGAAGGTGCCTTGGGGACACTTAGGTTCAGCATGAAAGCCCTGGATACCCTGGTACAGAAAGGCTGCCTTGGGAACTGGTATTCTTGATTCATTTCACGGTACTCAGCCATCCAGACAATCAGAGTCTGCTGCAGTCATTGTCCTAGTGGGTCTGGCTACTGCTAATCCAGTAGAAGACCTTTGTTTCATCCACATGCTGTTTATTTTACTTGTAAGCAGAATTGCCTGAGTCATGGGGTCAGGGTGGCTTTCCCTCAGATTTCAAAGGAAGGTCTTGAAGACCAGGTCAAAAGCTCCTGAGAGAGAGGACAGTTTGGGAAGCTGTAGGAATGAACCCAAAGATATAGGGATGACCTGTATCTGAGGTGCCAAGGATATGGAATGTCTGCAGCAGACCTGAGTGGACCCAGCCTAAGTGAGAGGTTGTTTGGATTTCTATCAGAAAGGATATAGGCATGGGGCTGCTCAAGCCCTATAGAATTTGCATCTCATTACCACATGCCCACATGACCCATGCCTTAGACTTTTGACATGCAACCACTGGACTTAATGCTGCTCTGCAGTATTTCTATCTTGCTTTGTGGGATTCTTTCCTACTGTATAGTCATCTGTTTTGGAATGAAAACATTTTCCCTATGCTATTGTCCCCTGGGATTATGTGTCTTGGTAATGATTTTTAGGAGGGTTCCTAGCCAAAATTTGCTTTGAGTATCAGAGAAGACTTTGCCTTGAGAAACAATAGACTGTTGAGACTTTGTTTCTTTTCTTTGTTGTAAATTCTTATGCTATTTGTGGTATCTGATGACTTTCTATATCTGGTTTATTCCTCTGTACCTTTTTCCTTTACATGCTGCTAAAGGAGCTCCTCTACTAAAACTTTATCTTCTTTAGTAGAATGAGCCAGTGAATCTAACTTCAGAGGCAAAATCCACTCTTTGTAAGATTTTCTACTAATTTAATGTGCCTAGTGAGGCCCTCATTTTATTGTTTCCACACCAATTGACCCTTATCTGTATAATTCTTTGCCTAATTGCTTTGGATATAGCTTGCAGCACCAATTGATTATTAGTTGTGAAAATGGACATGTTTAGAGCATTTCTGATCATAGAGGCTGTGGTGACATTTCTGTGTGCATGATGTTAATTTCACAGTTTAATTATGTTGATCTACCTTCTCCTTATTCTTGGCTTATTTTATCATGAAAAGGTTTTTGAACTTTTTGAAATAATGTTTCTTTATTTATTAAGATAATCATTTTTGTGCTTCATTTTATTAAGGTTTTGTATTGCAGTGATCATTTTTCCTACATGGAGTCACCCTTGCTTCATTGGTTTAAGATCTATGCAGTCATATGATAATAGTCTTTTAGGGTTCTGTTGAATTGCATCTGCTAACATTTTGACAGATATCTGTGTAGTAATATTATCAAGAGCCTTTGTCTGTGCTTTTCATTTTGTCTTTGTCTCACTTAAGAATCAGGGTAATGCTAGCCACATAGAATGAGTTTGGAAATTGCCTTCCTCCTTGTCCTTGTCCTTCTCTGTCCTTTGCACTCCATCTTATTTGTTTTATTTGTATTTTTATTACTGTATGCATGCAATACATAATGATTATATTAATTGTGGGGAGATCTATATTCAAATCACATTTTCATTCTTTTTAGGTCCCCTCCTCTCTGCTGTGATTCCTCCTCTGTCTCTTGGTTCCCTTCCCATTTGCAAAAGTTCTATTCTCCTCTTTCTGGTTATCTTTTCTTTTGCTCTTTGGTTTGTTTATACTTTGAGTGTCTTATACAAAAGAAGCCACATGATATTTAAATTTGTCTGCCTAATTTATGAAGTTCTTTGGAAGTTTAATTCTGCTTTAAGTGCTGGGTAGAATTTCCAGGGCAGCCAGCAGGTCGTGTGATGTTTCTTTTTTTATTATGAAGGTTCTGGTCATTATTTTAATGTCCACACTATGAGTCTGTTTAGATTTTTTTTTTATTTGTAATTTGGTTTTGGTAAGTTCTATAGGAATTTACTCTTTTATCGCTTTCCAATTTGTTGGTGTATAGTTTTTCATAGTGGTATCTTGTAATTCTTTTTTTTAAATTTTATTTAAAGAGGGGAGGGGGAAGCAAAACAGAAAAAAAGGTAGAAACAATACAGAATTTCAAAAAAAAATGAACAGTAAGAAATCACTATTTGATACATTGCATATTGTCTTGTTGGATATAGTTGTTCAAGTTACAAAATTAAAGCATACAAAATGGACATTCAAACAGTGAAGCTGTAAACAGTTCTATTCACCGATCCAACAAAAGCTTAGCAACATGGTTATCAATCCTACACACTTAAGGATACATGCAGTTATATCTTTTAGAGTACTTCCTTTTCCTCTTCTTGCTTTTTTTAAAATTTTTTTATTTAAAGAAAAAATTTTGAAACAGAAAGAGGGATAGAAACAATACAAAAATCTCAAAAACAAAACAAAACAAAACAGAAAAACAAAAGTAGTAACCAGTAAGAAATCACTAGTTAATAATTACATACTTTCCTCTTAGATGCAGTTGTTCAAGTTACAAAAGTAAAGTCCACAAAGTGGACATCCAAACAGTGAGACTGCAGTCAGTTTTGCTCATCCATCCAACTAAAACTTTAGCAACATGGTTATTAATTCCACACACTCAAACATACATGCAGTTATATCCTTTAGAATACTCTCTTTTCCTTTTTTTTC